>JAPDSC010091949.1:0-57501 GCA_026290005.1 Latrodectus geometricus | reverse complement strand
ATATATATATATATATATATAATTATTTATTTTCTAATGAAGAATTTATACAGAATATATAAAAGAGCAGAATTAAGTCATTAAATAATACTGTGCATGTAATAAATATGATATTAATAACAATAAAGAAACAAAAACTTATTATTTGCTCACCCATAGAGTTAGATGTCTCGGCTAATAAACCATCAATGAACGGGATGAATAGGAACACAAATCTCAATATGATCATTCTCATCTGTTTATGAGAATTTTTAGTTTTTATTAACTGATTAAAGATATTTCGAAAACAACGGAGTGAAAACTGGTGTAAACACAAAATATATACATAATTATGTATCAATAAACAATTTTTTTTACATTAATACATATTATTAAAAATATCTTATTAATATGCACTTTAATACTGATTACCGCCTTACCATGCCTGTAAAGGAAAAGGTTAATTTGAGACTTTGAAAGAAACAAAGATGCACAGAAAAATGATATCAGAATCATTATTTATGAACCATGAGAATAAATATTTAAGTATGAAATATAATATATGCACTTTAAATTATGTATTATTTAGAATTATACATAATTTATGTATTATTTAATACATAAATAACACATACCAAACATGTACATAAATAAAACATACATAATTTATGTATTATTTATCTCTTCAAATTATGTCTTATTTAGGGCCATTTTTATGTTGTTATTAGGTATTAGTAATCATCTGTAAGAAAAATGTAGGCTACCATTTTGAGAATTGTACTGTTGTTTGGAGTGATGAAGCTCCTAATAATGAAATGATTTTAGTTTATGTGGACTAAGTAAACAGATTTTAAATTTATGAAGTACATAATTCATTGTAAATATATGTGCAACGTTTCCTTGCATTTTCATTAAGATTTAAGTAATATTATTACCAAGTTTCACTCAATATTCTTCTAAACCTTTCGATTTAATAGAAGTTTCTGAGTTATTGCTTAACTTTTTAGTGCTCATTATATTCATTTGTAAAATTTTCTATTTGTTTTCAATTGAGATGAAATTAAGAAAAGCATTTTCGAATAATTTTTTTTATTATTGGATTTTTCATTTGAATAAAAACTAAATAAAAGTGTAGAAAATTTATTATATATGGAGATAAATGTCGTGAGAAAACACGGTATTATCAAAGATTGTAAGAATAAGTAAAGAATAATTTTAAATATATCGACTGAAAATCCTAAGAATTGCAAAAAACGTTTTTATGATCCTTTGTTGAATAAGAATCTTTCATGTAATATTGTTTAAAAGGTATTATTAGAAACATGGTAAAAATAGTTTTTATAACACGAACTTGTTTTTAATTACAACTAGGCTAATTATTCTAAACCATCTAAGATAAAATAAATCAAACACTTTTAGAAACATTTGAAATAAAATAATTGTGGAAACTTAGAAACTTTTCAAGCACTTAAGAAGTGTATGCAGATCTGTATGAAAGACGTGTATGCAGAAAGTACATAAGCAATTTTCTCTCGTTATCCAAACAAAGGCTGGGATAGAACGCAAAGTCTTGTGGATCAAAGCGCTTAGTCCTAACAGTAGGCCACGGAGTTCCTAGGATTATTTCTAATCACTATTTTGAAAGTAATATCATATGAGATAAAAAAAATTTTTTTTTAAAATAATTAGGGAAAATTTTAGTAACATATCACAATGAAACATTTTCTGCTTAATAGAGGTTATATATTTTAGATAAAATAAGTAAGATGACTTTTACAACATACTGGATAATATTAATAAAATGTATACAAAGTAACTACGATTTTCATGCAAGGTACTTATAATCACAGTTATAAAAAGGTTAATCAAATCCCAGAAATTAAATAATATTTTGTGTTGTTAAATGTTACTAAAATAATACATTGTAAAAATATTCAAATTTTAAGATAACATTTATCGAATAAATTTATAAATTTAAAATGGGAATAATTTTAAAGAAAGTTACACGATTTTTATAAAAAAAAGTATTTCAACTTGTTCCTTTATCGCTTATATTTTTTCAAATTTATGAACAGTAAATTTTTCCATGAGGAAAGAATTTTGTTGAACTTTTAGTCAACATTATTTTTTTAAAAAATTTTATTGATATTGCAAAGGCAAAATTTATTACCACCTGTTCTTTATCTGTAATTTCCCATTCTCTAAGAAATAAGAAGAAATCAAAGCATATCTGCAAATCGTAACACCTGTTGACACTTGGAAAATCGTAATCCTGTAGATTTCCTTTTTTACTAAATATAATCGCAAGCAATTGATTCTGATAAATTTCTTAAATAGATAATTTTATAAATTCAAATTTTAGTGAGATAAAGGATTGCTGTTTAATATTCATGCTACCAAAAATTTGGCTATTAGTTTACGTCTGTATCAAACATGGAGTCAACGTTGCTATACTTGTTGTTTCTTTTTGGTTTAGTAGCTTCTCAAAACAGGGGTTGTCCACCTTTCTCCTTAGATCCTTGTATCTGCACTGGCAATCCTCATCCAAACCTTATTTGTGAAAATGTGCATGAAATTGAATTGTTGAGAGATGTGTTCAGCATCTCATCCCTGTATAATTTTCAATTGGTAATGATCATAGAAATTTTTTAAATATTTAATGAAACAAAAGTAAAAATTCTTGGTGACATTTAGTGCTGATTTTATTTTTATTACAACATTTTAGCTTAAACTAAATTAAAATAAAAATTTCAGCTTCTTAAATGTAAATTGTTTAAGTTTCTTAAATATTGTATGTTAACAGTTTAACATAGTTATATCGTGTATTTAATTCTTAAAACTGAATTAATGAATATATGTAAATAATGTAAATATTGCCATTATTTACCGAACATTTTAAACTATCGTTATTCAGCGTTTCTCGTAGCGCAATATAGTTATTGCAATATTAAGGTATTATCTACAATTACTTAAAAATTTCAAATATTAATAATGAATAAATTTAACTTATTCATAAGAATTTTATAATAAAACATAACAATTTGACTTTGACTTCAATTTGACTTGCAACCTTACTCACCAACTTATTCATAGTTCGTAAAATTTGATTTAATGACTAAGAAATAATGCTATGAAACTAGTTTTAAAAATTTGTTTAGATATATAAATTACTATGTCTATGTTATTTAGGCATTCAAAGCTAATAACATAGACATAGTAATCTATGTTTAAAAAATACGTATATTTTTATGATTGATTTATAAAAAAAATTATTTAAAAAAAAAAAATTGGAGTTTTTTGTTAATTTTTCTATATTTTGTTTTTTCCGTATATGTATAATTTACATAATTTTTCGAAAAAAGAAAGCAAGATTTAAATAATTATATTTTAGCAGCCATTATGTTGTTTTATTTTAAAATTATATATTATTGTTCTTTCACAATGAAATACATTAAATTAATGTATTTCAAGCTGAAAGAATAATAATATATGATTACATATTTAATGTATTACATGAAATACATTAAATATAATACATTAAATAAAATACATTAAATAAAATACAAAAATAATCCACGTAATTATCTGACGTGAAATAATAATATTTAATTTATAATTATCTGTTAAATTATTGATCATTGTAATTAATTAAATATGTTTAAGGAATGAATGGTAGTTCATGTTTATTGTCAATTATTTTTTTATTTATAAAAAATGATAGAATTAATGATTAAAAGTAAGGAAGGAAAATAAATATTTTACTTTATTGAGAGACATTTTTTATTTCAGTGAAAAAATGTGAATATATATAATTAATAATTTACGGTATTTTTTATTATAGGTTCGTATTGCCAACTCAGTGTTACAATACCTACCTCATGAGATGTTCGATAAAGTTGGAGTAACTGAACTGCAGCTTTATAATATGACTTTGGTTGAACTTTTTGATGAACAACCAAAAAATATTAAGTCCTTAAGAACTTTGCACATTGAAAATGCTCATATTTTTGGGTTTGTACTCTGTTAAATATTTGAAATTTGTCTGGACGAATTTTTTATAGTTTAAATATATATATTATGCACTTTGCTTAATATTATTGAAATTGGTCTTATAGTATTAAACACATAAAACTTTATATATATATATATATCATGGTATTGTTGAAAACACATTAAAGCCATAAGAATTTTGTATGCTTAAGGTTCAATTTTATTAGAGAAGGAAAAAAATCTGAACGATATTACTAATACATTATTTCATAGTAGAAAAAAAAATCAATTTAGAATAGCTGTTGCAACATAAACTACTTTATTCAACAAATCTATTGTAAGTAGCTTTAAATTAAGAATTTTATCACATATTAACATTTAAGGATTTATCTGACTAAATTAAAGCATAAGCAAAACATAAAAACTATTTTTTTTTAATTTGTAATATTCTGTGATAAAAATAATAAAAGTAGGGGATATAAATTTGGAGAACTTAAATAACATACACTTTGTTATTGTTAATTCAATGCATAAAATAAAAATGATTTCAAATTAAAATAAAAATCAATAAATCAAATATAAAATAAAAATCAATTCAATAAAAATAAATTTCGTTAAGCTAATTTACTTATTGTTAATGAATTATATAACATGTAGAGGTTTCTTGTATTTATTTTCAATTGTAATTCAGCATGATAATTCCATTTTTACAATTTTAAACACTTTTACACTTAATACATATCTAATGAAACAGTATATTACTTAGATGTTTAATAAATTCATATAATTTTTAAATATATAAACCAATGTACAGATTATACTGCTTTTTTGTTTCATTTTGATTTGCACTATATTATTTAGTGATTTTATGTGATTTTATGCTACATAAAAATCACTAAATAGTAGTGATTTTATGCAACACAAATATTCAAAGTTAAAGACGACAAATGAAACCCCTAACTGGTTTTTCTGTGTATCATAGATTTAATTAGATATCATTATTTTTATTAAAAATATTAAATTATTAATTGAACGTCATTTGGAAGGGCACACAACATAAAACATTTGTTTTGCATTAATTTAAATGTACAGTTTAAAAAATTTTAATCTGTCATTCTCCACAATGTAAAATGTGACTGTTCCATAATTTCAAAGTTTGGCTTATAAGTATGTTACTCGTATCAAAGGCAAACTTATCACTGGTGACAAAAATCAAGGTTTTCTTTATAAAAATCAATTTAATTTGTTTTCAATTATTATTGTATTAGATCTAATATAAGAAAAACTTCAATGTTTTCCAATATTTTTTATGTAAATTTTTGGTGTTATCTAATGATTTAAATTATTCTTATTTCTGAGCAAAAGAATTGAAAAAGTTTTAAGTTAGAAATAATATTTTATTCAGACTCAATGAGCGCGATTTTATTAGAAACAACGTTAAACTCATATAGGATTAATTAATGTTTGGAGTAATATGATCATTCTTTATAATTGAACAGAATGTACAATTAAAACTATTAAAAGGATGATAGTTTTATTCTCTAAACTTTAATGGTTTAATTTCTTTGCTATCAATTAAAAAGATAATTATTTTTAAATTAAACTATAAATGAATATGAAGATTTATGGTTAAAAATTTTAATTTGAAATATTTACGATGCAAAAATTAAGCGTAATTTCAAAATAATTAAAAAATCACAATTTTTGTAATCTATATTATGGTAGTTATCTTAATTCAATTTGTACTATAGGGCATGAAAGGAATGGTATGGTTGTAAAAAATGGTTTTACAGACGTGAAAGTAAAATTAATATCATTTTTATATCTAAAATACATTGTATATATGTATAATATTTATACGTTGTATGCATATGTAGATTCCTATCTATGCATATAGAAAGTAAATAAAAACAAAATGTATGTAATATTTGTTATAGTCAACGTATTTCTGTGAAATCATATTTTATATGGCGTTAATTATGTAAGAAAAGATACTTAATAATTTAAAGAGATGTTTTAACTCCATTTATTTGTATTTCTGAAAAGTTTCCGACAAAAATCCTATCATTTGGACTTATAAAAATCATAGAAATTAAAAAATTGAAATATTGGTGTAAAGTGATGTATCAATGAATGGTTGCACTCTAATTAAAGAGCTATAGTTTCAAACATTAAAAATTATTCATTGAAAAACTTTTAAAAATCTTTGCAGAATATATATGATAAATATTGACTTTTTATCCCATTTATATAGCTACAAATTAAAAGGATGATAAAATAATCGTCATGTTTCTCAACATTTTTTAAAACCATGCTTTTTTGCATATTTTTCAGAAAACTGTTTACGTAACGCTACCAATCAATCAGAATTTTTATTATTTTCACTGTATCAAACATTTTAGTAAATTTTAAAGGTTTATATACGCACGGCATTCTTTATATTAATTTCTTGATTTTAAATAAATTTATGAAAAATCCATGCAATTTTAATAGAAAGCCTCAATATTCTGTAACATATAGCTTATTTTTCATTTCTCGAAAAAATGCTTGCGCTAATGATTATGCTTATTAAGAGTTTTTAATACAAATAAATCTATTTTGTGTTTTAGAGGCATTATTTGGGAGTACTTGGTGCCAATGAAAAATCTTCGAATTTTAAATGTCTACATGAACAGAATCGAAGCTATTGATAACGACTTTGTGGAATATGTACCAAAGAACCTAGAACAACTTTCATTTTATGATACAAAAACTAGCAAAATACAAATAGGTATCTAAATTTTACTAGACTCTTTCATACAATTTTCATTCATGCAATTTTAATATATTTATAAATTTATGTTTTGCTTACTTTGACTCAATGTAAACTAAAAATTTAAATTGTAAATAATTTTGAAATGTTGTAATTGACTTGTTGTGCGTTAATTTCAGCAAATTTTGTAATTTATAACTGTTAACCCTTACGTTGGAAAAATGCACTTCTTTCAACAGAAGACAGATGTGGTTGCTATTTTATGGATAAAATTTTGATTAGATCAGTAATTTCGATCTTAGCTAATGAACTTACCAAATAATTGTCATTTTCAAATTTCTCTTCATTTCATTTTAAGAAACATTCATAACTACTAAGATATATTTAAAAAGCAATATCAGTGTACCGTAATTAGTGGCTCAAAAATACTTAAATTTGTTAATACATTTGAAATATTTAAATTTTTTACTGTCATCATACAGGACAGGGAATTAACACATATTTTGAAATAAATATGTGTTATTATTAATGGGTTAAAACCAAATGTCCTAAAAATAAAGTGGAAGACAGAGAACAAAAAAATTAATTTTTTTAAAAAAATGTTATGTATATTAAATAATAAGAAATGTTGGGTAAAGTATAAAACCATTAAAAATATTACTGTTATTATTCAGTGAAACAACTAGTAGAAAGTGCAGACAAGCATTTTAAGCTTAAGATTAGATTTATGATGTTATCAGGATTAGATTTATGATACTAACAGTTATTTTTTCAACAATTCGGTTAATTTTTGCTTAAAAATTTAAGCATGAAAAAGAAATGCATGCTTGCATTTAAAACGCATAAACTTTATTCCTGTAAATAGATAGTTTTACAGCCTTTGATAATCTATAATTTCCTTCTATTGATATGATTTAACTATAACTATATAGCTTACTTTAAAGACAGTGTCATTACTGTCTTTAAAGTAAGCTATATAGCTATATACAGAAATTTTATTTAGTAAGCATCGTAGAAACTGCCCATTTTCCATGGTTCAAATAGATAGCCATTTTTATAATATTTTTTAAATAAATTTCTAAAGAAATTTTCCTGTGTAAAATCTTTTATTGGCAAATATAAGATTTTTTGTTACTCCATTAATTTCTAACTGTGAATCAAGTTCTTTATTTTCATTGTTCTTTCATTAATTTCTAAAATAATTCTTTATCAATGTTACATGAATATTTCAAAAATATCTTCGAGTTCAAAACCTATATTAGTAAATTATTTTTTATCTACGTTTAGTTGATAAAAATTAAATTATTCAATAAATAACTGGATAATATTCCTTGATTAATTTTCTACACGTTTCGGTGAGGAATGTTATTTTGAGCAATTTTTTTTCAAAATTATCCAAATATTCACCAGTTCTTAATTATTCTATATAAGGTTGATTTAAATGTATTTTTTCTCATAAATTGTTAGACAGAAATTTTTGTTTTCTATGAAGCAACTATAAAACTATTTTCGTTAATAATTTGTTACAGTAACTTCTTACAGAAGGTTCTGGCTTAATTAAAGCTTAGATAATTGTCTATTTTTTTTCCTGTTTGTACTCATATATTTTTAAGATAAGCTTTAATATAAAACAAATAAAAATTTAATCATTTATAAAAATACTGAGAAGTAACAATTCTAATTGTGTCCTATTATTTACAGTTCCAATTTTTGTCTATTATTTATCTATTCTTATAAAGTTCAAGCTTTATAATAATCTATAAATATATTATTACAATATTACAAATTAAACATCAAAAGTGATCAAACTATTTCTTTTGTAGCGGCATTTTCACGGTTTACCAACTTGGACAAAATTGCTGTAGATCATGGTGGGTTGTCAGAACTTAAGAGAAATATGTTTCCAAAACCATTTAACGGCCGATTTCTTTACTTCAAGTAAGTATTCTAAGTTAACCTTACAAAAAATATCCATTAATTGTGAGTTATTTGAATCATTAATACCAATATATTTCATTTCAGGGAATTATACATATTGTTGTTGTAGTTAATGTGCATTTTGTGGATGAAAAATTTCTTTTTACGAAAGTTTCTACATTTAAATGTTCACAAAAACAAAAAGCTTAGATCAATGGTTTTTAAAACTTGATAAATGTTAAATAAATTTTTGCGGTTATATTTTCTGCAAAAAGAATATTCACAAGTAAGTTATAGTTTTATATATGATATCGTCAAAAGAAATAAGATATGGTGATATAAGTTAAAAATGTTTTTTTTTATTGATTATTAAACGCATTCGTTATAAGACACCATTTAGTAATGAATGTGGATTTTTCGTTATAAATCTTAAATAAATAAAAACTAAGTAGAATATTAGCATAATTTGATGTTACACTATTTTAAAAATTAAAATGCACAACAGTATTTTTTAATACATATTATAAGATGAATGGAGTGAAAATATTCTTTTATTGTCTCAACAGTTGTTTTCAATTCCACTCCAAAAATCCTTATTAACTAGTATTATGTATGTATGCTATGTATATTGCTTGTTAATAAGAATTTTGTTGATATATATCAAAAACTTGTTTAAAGCATTCCAAAGTTTCATCCGATTAGAACCAAGACGTTGGAATTGATTAAAAAAAGGCTTGTCGACTCAAAATGTTCAAAATATTATACGACGGAACATAAAATCCTGTTAAAGAATTTTAATTTGTGAATAAATGAATTTATGTCCTAAGATAAAGCCAAAATATGAAAAAGGAAGTAAGCCAAATCCCAATGCAATTAAAAGGATTCCAAAGCATTAGTAATTAAAAAAGCAAAAACGCTATTTTGTTTTTTTATTAAATACCTTACTAAATAAATGCTTAAATTGAAAATAAGAAGAAGTGCATTATAGTAATTTTGGTTGAAGTATTTAGCTGGGAAAAGTATTCGCCATAAATACAGGGAAAAATTTAGCCTCTAAGACAATCTTAAATAAAAATTTCATTGTAAGATTTAAAAACTGTTGATCGTGTGACCACAAAAAATTTATTTTAAATATTTTGTCTAGTTATTATTATATTTATTTTTTTATTTCTTAGTATGTTATCAATGAATTATGTTTTTATAAATGAAATGTTAAATATGAAATTATATTGTAAACTATTGTTAAAAAAAAAAAAAAAAAAAAAAAAAAAAATGTTGCACTTTTCATTTGTTCTTATTTTGTGCATTCATGCAATGAAGTTTTCTTCTTATTTTACAAAGAAATATTTATATTTTATACAATGAAATGTGTGTGTGAATATTTATTTTAGTGGAAACTATAAAAATTTCTTATCCTTTAATTTCTTGATTAACTAGTTATTTCATTGAATAATTTGGTAAAATGTGTAAAGTTTGCTATTTTTATCATTCTTAAGCTAACTTTGATTTTAAATGTATGAATCTAGTTATTCTATATAAATAACTGAATTTTCCTTGTATGATGTAAGCATAAAATATTTTCTTTTCAGTGAAAATCAGCTCAGAATTCTACCAGCCGACTTATTTACTGATATGCCTAACCTTCAAACTATCGGACTCCGGGGAAACAGTATTGTTACTTTCCCTGTTACAATGTTTGAAGCTCGCTTTCCAAAACTCGAATATTTGATATTAGATGGTAAGATTTCTTAACTATTATTGTTTCCTTTTTAATAACAGTGCATAATTGAAGTGATTTTATAAACTCAGATATAATAACAAATTGGGAAGCAAAAAATTAAAATGGTTAAAACTTTATTAAAATATAGAGTATAAAGTAAAAAAATAATCATGTTATATGCCTTTTATTTCTTCTTCACATTATTTTTTATTTTACATGATTAACTAAATAAATCAAAGATGTTTATTTTAATAGATTTTATCAAATTATTCAAAATCAAAATTCTTGATAACAAAGTTTATGACAAGCCATAATTTTTAAAGTTTATCTAAGAAATGAAGTTTGAAATAATGAAATAATTTTTTTAATGCTTTTCCGTATTTTCTAATCAATCAGCTTCTTCATAAAAGTACACTTTTACACGTTGAAGAAATTAAATGGGAAGGTCTTAAAAATTTTCTTGTTTCTTGTATATAAGAAAACATTTTTCTAAATTGTTCTTAATGTTCATTAAATAATTCACGTGAATAGTTAAATTTAAATCATTCAAATTTTAAACTAGTTGTCTCTTTTTCTCTCTTGATCATAAAATTATTTCCCATGTAGTTATATCTATCCTTTTAATGTATGTAAATTTGATTCTCTTAACATTGTTAAGAGAATTGTTCATTTAACTACAAAGCTAGTTGTTAATGTAAAATTTATTGTTATATTTAAAATTTTTATATGTAAAATTTAACTACAAAGCTTGTTCCTGGGTGATCAGTACTCGTGTTATGAGTTCACCAGTTCGTGTATAATAGTAGCATATTAAGCGTGCTATTTTAATGTTATTTAGAAACCTCTTGGTATTGTATGTTTCTATCTCAACAATATTCGTATGATTTGATGAAAAAATCTTACAACCAATAAACAAATCTATCTCAAACTAAAATAAAAGTATAACTTTCAAGGACTCTTGCGCAATTGGCAGAAGACACAATTAATGTCTTAGTCATTTTTTTATAATTTCTTATAAATATTTAAACTTATTTAAAAAAGATCTTATATCTTGGTTAAACCACTTGTTAATCTGTTCTTTAGATTCTGCTGCCAAAAATTTGTATGAGATATATTTAATATCAATTACCATTAAAATAACCTATTATCAAAAACTACTGCCTTTCATTAAATGAATTTCACTGTTTTCTATTTATTTATTTGTAGTAATGTTGAACTAGAGTAAAATCTCATAATTGAGATTTAGAATGGAAATAATATAATATTTATTTTATTGTATAGTTACTAATGAAAATGAATTATTTCATTCAATATTTTTTATATTATATTAATTAATTATTTTAAATTTCTATCATTAATTTTTGCATAACAATGACTTTTTATTTATTTTGTAAGTTTTAAAACTGAAACTATCTGTGTTAAAAAAATAAATCTTATAAAAATATTTTTTATTTTCTAGAAGATTTGGAAAATGTTATTAAAATTATATTTAATTTTTAGGTAACCCACTTTCTTGCGACGTAGATTTGCAGAACGTTATAATCAATAAACCACCCGTTCTTAAAGGACAATGTTTCTGGCCTGAACATATGCAAGGAAAACATTTGAATGAATTGGATGTTAAAGATCTATTTTGGAAAAAAATTATCAATTTCTAAGAAAGGAAAATTACCCAAGAATATCGCTTGTAGTTGCTTATGCAAAATTATATAAATTATGCAGAACAGCAAACAATTTTCTAAAGAGAATAAAATAAGTGATTTTTTTTCATTGTTGTCTTATGTGCTTTGTTTTCATTGAAAGATATATTATAGTGTTAATTCTGCCAATTAATGCTCTGAGAGAGTTATAGGTAGAAGAATTATACAAACTTTTGTTATAAACACTCATTATGTTAAAATAAAAATTCACATTACAGAAAAATCAAACAAAAAAACTTATTATTAAACAGCTATTTGCTTCAATGTTGTTTTGCAACAAATCTTGCTAGCTGTGACTATTACCATAGTTTATAATTAAATTAAATTTATTTTGAAACTACGTATCGGATATTTTACTATACTTCAGTTAGTTGATGAATATAGAATTTCGCCTAGACAATCCTTAAAGATTTTACATATTTTATAAAAAAACAACTTAATTTATTTATTAAGAATTCTTGTATCAATCAGAAGGATTAATGATTCTATATTGATTTCAACTGTTAAGAAACTTAATTTATCCTTCTGGTGTGGTTGTTTGTAGTGGCTCCTGATTTCCTTTAACCTGTAAGTTCTGGTTAAATTAACATGAGAGGCACAATGTAATTATAGAACAGCCAAGAGTTAATGTATTATGTTTGCATTGGTTTCACATTATTCTGAAAAAAAATTCCAAATTCATATTCCAACGCACCATCAAAGAACGAAAGATATCATCCAAATTTGGTTCAATTTATTATTTGTGATTCTATATTTACATTTTGCACAACAGCCAACTTTTACAACTTTACCTGAACCTACAGTTCAAAGTGGAATCCCAACCACTACGAACTGCTGCAAGCAAAGCAAAATTTGAAACACAAATCTGTTGAACTGAAAGCTAGAGTGCAAACCATTCAGCTAGCAGATCAGCAATACTTCCTGGGATAATCCATCACTTAAATTTCACTAGATTGCTTCTAAAAATTTTCAATTTTTTGAAAAATGTGTGAAAAATGCTTCAAAATTTTATCAATTCTTAAATAAATATTCCACATCAAAACTTTATTTTATTCTTCTTTAATTAAACATTTATGTTGCAATTTATTTCAATGTACCACCAATGACATTTAATAAAAAAAAAATTCAACTAAAGTTATTGCAGAATTAGAGCTTCATTTATTAATACAACAGAAAATATTATTGAATTTATAAATGGTGTAAAATAATTTCTATCTTATAAAAGTCAGAAATTCTGCTTTCCATATATTTATACAATTTGATTTTATTGGTATTTTCTGCGTTTTTGATTTTTATACAAGTTAATAAAAACGTTATTTAAAGACATTTTAAAGTGCTATAAAAATAATTTAAAGATATCATAACATAAAGCGATATATTATTATACATAAAAAGAAATGATTGAACTACAAAAATTATTTTCATAGTCATTTTAAAATATTTATATCAGTGTAAAACTATGGTCAATATGCATAATTTAATGTTTATTTATATACATGTATACATAATTGCCCAATAAAATATTTCTAAATAATTCTTTTTGCAAAATACAGAATTATTTCATACAACGGATTTATATCTTAAAAGTTAATTTTTTATCCCAAAAGATGTGCACTACTTGTTAACACTTGTTCTGAAGAGTGGTAGAAACCAACATCCAATTAAAAGTATTGAAGGAAATACATTATACTTTTCTTTCACACTTTTGTAACACTGACATATTAGCTCACATTATAACTTAATGAGTGTAAAACTTAATAGAGTAAAGATATTGTAAGAGCTTTTAATATTCATTTTTCGGGAAGTAATTCCTACATTGTGGAACAAGTTAATGTACCGTAATGGAAAAGTATAAAACACTCGAGCATATTCAACCCATCAAATAAGCATGCAGGAAATAACAACAAAAATCTATTTCTCGCTTTCAGCAGGGTTGGTGAACGAAATAAGACTTGCATTTAAGTCACTATAAACTGTTTTAATTTGACTCCGCATGATAGACAGCCTGATTACCGAAATCTATTGTAAGGATTTTAACTTCCACCACTTATTAATACTACCTAAGAAGATTTTCCAAAAAGTGTGAACCCATTTGTTATCAAAAACAGCAAAACAGAGAAACTCTCATATATCCTCTTTTACATTTGTACATGTTATGTGACAAATAAGTAAAACTACAATTTAATTAATGTCTGGGATTGAACTCAAGATTTTATTTGAACAGCAAGATCCATTCTCTTCACCATAAAAAGCCATTATAGGACTATTACAAAACTTTTAACATTAATAGTATCATTCTATTAAATTCATCGATCGAAA
Organism: Latrodectus geometricus; assembly: GCA_026290005.1. Lineage (NCBI taxonomy): Eukaryota > Metazoa > Arthropoda > Arachnida > Araneae > Theridiidae > Latrodectus > Latrodectus geometricus. The sequence continues at coordinate 43,124 of JAPDSC010091949.1, read as the reverse complement.
TTGTGGACAACTACTATCCCATAATCGACAGGTACTCATTCTATAAGTTGTTTTCATGATTTCAGCGAGAAAGAATGAAAAATTATGACTAATTCTAATTTCTTCAGAAAAAAAATTCAAAAAGAATTTTTGTCGCTTGCACACTAGCTTATCATTTTTAGACCACAAGGTAATATATTTAGTAGGGAAAATATACATTTAAATAAACTATTTTAATTCTTCAAATAGAAATAAAAAACTTATTTACACTGTTAAATAACTTTTTAATGAAGACTTTGACAAAATATCTTATCAGAATTCAAATCTCTCAAAGAAAGATGAAAAGTAAACAGGAAAAAATGTGCATCATTTTTCAATTTGTTTGCAAATTTTCTTGTTATTTTGTTAAGATTTTTATTCATGTATAGTTAAAAATCGTCTAAATTAGCAAGTATTTTTAATATATTAACTTATAAATTTAAAATGGCAAACAAAATTCTTTAATTAATATTAAAAAAATTAAATAAAATTTGAAATCGATTGAAAATGTCAACAAAAATTAATCTATATTCCTTAAAGTATTTCAAATTTAAAATTTATGAGCCAGACACTTCTGTCAAATTAAACAAAATATCAATGAATAATCTTCAAGGTTATTTTTATTTACTTTCAAAATTAAAGTAATATTATGCATTTAAAGTTTCCAACGATCAATATTCATTGCTGCTCTTAAATGTTAGTAAAATAATACGAAGTTTAAAATTTCGAAATTTTTATTGCAGAGCAAAATCTTTTTTTTTTTGTGAAAAAAAATCTAAAATGCAAAAATCAAACTTTTCATCTTAATGAAGAGCAGAAATAATGTAAGTAACTTGTCTAGATTATCAAAATTGACAAAAATGATATAGGGCATATTATTAAATACCTTAAGATGACAGGACGAACAATTTTTCATCATTAAAATTATATAGTCAAAAAACACCCTTAATAAAGATTATTGAATGCATCTTTAAATAATTAATAAGTTGTTAATGTAAGACTTATTTTTCCTAAATATCTTCTATAAAAGAAACAAAGCTACTTGTAATCCTATAGTGAAACTCGCCAAAGAACGGAATTAAGCAGCTATGTCGTGAAATAATACTCGAATTACTGCAGCAAATAAAAGTACTTTAAAATGTCAAAAAACGCAATGATCTAATTCATGAATCATTGCCAGATATCAATGATAAATATGTTAGGATTAATAAATATGTAATCCAATGGATTCATATTTATTATCTTTTAACAACGTTTTCTGGGGGTATATGGGAAAGAAATGATGAAAACTGCGAAACAAATTTTGTACGTCATTTACTTTATTATAATATTTATTTAGTTCGCATAGAAAATGTCGATTAGTCTTTTATTCAGCTGAACTTGATTCAGTAATTTGGTTTCATGAATGTAATATTGAAGTTCATGAATAAAAAATGAGATTATAAATGTAATTCTCATAATGAAGAATTTATTTCCAACTAATGATATGTTGTAAGGTAATACTAAATACAATATTTTCTATATGTTCCATTGAACGCTTATTCACGCAAGTTCCCATAAATTCTACTCTTTATTCTTCTGAGAATTTGTAAAATATTTTTAAAGCTTGTTAAATGAAGATCTTATTGAGATAATGTATAATCTGACTCATATAATCAATTTCAAGAAGTGACCAACTAAAATTTGTGTAAGCTATGGTAAATATTTTATAGGATTATTATAATATTTTTTAACTTAATCTCATGCACTTTTTGAGGTAATAATCATCCCTCAACATGGAATTAAATATTTAATTAAATGATTATATTTTTATTACTTACTCAAATATTTACAATTATTGCATAAATATTTACAATAAATATTTTACAATTATTAATTTCCAAAAAATTAATATTAATTTCATTAATATTAATAATTAATAATTAAATAAATATTAATTATTAATTTCCAAAAAATTAATAATTGTAAATAATTAATGGTTGATGTTAAAATGATAATATTAATCATGAATTCAGCATAGCATCAATTTTAATTTAGCAATAATGAGACAAATCAGAAGAAAAATATGCCTAAAACAAAATATATATATACATATACATCGTCGTTATGTATTACTTATATTGTTATATATTGTAAATATACACACATATGGAATAACTTTACTGAATACTTAATATAAACCTATAATAATACTAAACCTACTTATAACCAATCATATATATATAAGTCCAATCAAACAAATTTATATTTCTCATGTTCAAAATTCTCTCTTTCACCTAGTTTTTAGGGCGTCCAATTTAATTACAAATACTCACCTGTTCAAAAACATATTTTGCAATTATATTCACATAAATGTATGACATTATTCATAAAACCAACATCATTTACAAATATGAATGTTCATTACATTAAATCAATAATGCAAACATATTAACAAATATAATTGTTTTACTACTGAGATTTTCATTTAATTATATGTTTTGTTTAATCGAGACATTATCGTGTTGAAATGATTCTTTTAAAATATACAATATAATCTCAGCTTCAGCCAGCAGTTATTTTTATAAATTCATTTTTGTCTCAACTAAACAATATTACTTTGCACGAAAATTTTCCCACCAAATGTTTATAAAATTTTTTCCCTTACTACAGTTTCTTTTAATGCTGAATCATGGAAAAAAGCTAATAAACGTATTATTATTATAATTATTACGTTTTTCATTCGGATAACAATAAAAAAAAGTGTAGAAAATACATGAGTAAATGTTGTGACAAAATGTGTCTTAAGAGTTTGTAAAAATAAAAGGAATAGTTTCAAATGCATCAGTTGAAAATATTAAAAGTTGCCAAAATCATTTTTAAGATAAATTTTCCTTGTTGAATAAGATATATTACAATACAGGATATATTGTTAAAATCTGATATTAGAAACAACGGGGAAAATGGTTTAATTCGTACTTCTTTTTGTTTACACTAAGCTTTTTATTTTCAGATTGCTTCATTCTAATTTCTTCAATTAGAATGAAGCCCCCTGAGATGAAATAATTAAAAGGATTTTGGAAACAATTGTAATAAATATTTTGAATATCAGGATTTTTTACTAATTATTTTAAGTAAATTATATTTTTGAAAAACATTTGAAGATATTTTATATATTGACAAGTATATAGTTATTTAGCTGATGCCAAAACTTTTTCTGATATAATAATTTTAGTTATTTCAGTTGATGATAAAAATAAATTTTAAGCTTCATATTAAGTCAGTAAGGTATTTTGGAAAAAATAACAATTTGGAATAAATGCTTAGAAATTTTCTTTAACTTTTAAAATTGTATGAATTTTGATATTCTTTTAATGATTTCAGCTTTATAAAATTATATAAGCTCGTAAATCCTTATTAAAATCTGAGATTCTATTAACATATTATTTTAAAAGAGAGTAAAATGTGTATTAATAAATATATTCAAATAAATGTAAAGCTCACTCTTAAAAATGCAGTAGTATTTTGTAATTCATATTATTCAGGTAATATTCTAAAAGATTTCAAAACATAACTGACATATTTCTAGATTTTGTCAATTTTTTATATACAAATTTTTCTACTTTATGTCTTGAAATTTCTTCTTCTTGAACAAACAATTTTATTTTTATAAATCAAATTATTGAGACCCTATTGCTTGAGAAAATAAATCTTGTTAAATAAATCTATTTCATTTTTGTTTTTTCAATATTTCTATAATAAAGATGTTTGAAAAACCAAATTACTGTACATATTAGTAGATAATGTTTTCTTAGCTTTATACATCAGTAAATAATGTATATCAAATCGAATTCGAAATAACTGCACAATGACATCTTAGATTGAAAAATAACAGAATTTAAACAACAAAAAATTACCAATTTTTATTCATTTTTAATGAAAACATTCTATTTTAATTTTTTATGAATATAACTATTGCTCTTTTGCATATGTAAATTGCTTGTTACTTTGTTATGGAAATGCAGAAAAACAAATAAAATCTTTTTGAAGTATAAAAAAATGTCTGAAAATGAATTTTCTAATTCCAGCATAAAAATTGCATATGCTTTAGAATGAAAAACAATTTTGAACCATTATAATCTAATTTAGGAATTTTTTTTTTAAAATATCAGGAGCTTCTTGCTTAACTTTTTTTGTAAAATCACAATTTATCTTTTTTATTTTTATCATGTTTTCGTTTGAAACTTACATAATACACACATCATTATGTCTTATATAATACATCAAAATTTTTGGTTTTATCTACTAACTTTTGTGTTTGTGGATATAAAATTACATAATTACTTTTGAAAGTAATAGATTTCATTATAAAACATGATTTTTAATATTTTTAGAATACCATTTTAGTTATTGTTTTGAGTTTTATGTTTTTTGTATTAATTCATAAAACTTTTTTAATAAATACTTATCAAATTTCTGTCTTCTTTTTTTAATAACTTAAATAAATCTTTCAGCTGCCTTAGCTCTGAAATTTTGGATAGCAAAGGTAAGAGAAAAATTTGAAGTGATGTTTATAGAAATCATGAATGAATAACTGATGAAAAATTAAATTAGGTTTAATTAGATCGTTAAATACACGTAATGCTATGTTACATTTTTCACAAATAGTTTTTACCTAATAATAATTAATGAAATTATTTTATAAAATATTTTAAGAAAGTCAAGAGATTCATTTTCAACAACTCATGAAGTTTAAAAGCAGAAGATAATTACATTCGTACATAGTTCCATGTCCTTTCTTAAACATATTGTATAAAATTAGCAATGTAAAGAGAAGTTTAATTTGATTCTTAAAGAAAAGTGTCATCAATGGGAGCAAAAATGAAAGTGTTGAAATCCAGATATGTCATCCTTAAGCAAACAGATTTCTGTGTGGCGGCAAGTTCAAGTCTATACGTTTACCCAAACTTATCCCCCAGAGAAGGAAACCTTTCCACCAGGGGTACTTTTTACCTGCAATTTGTATAAAATATATCTTTTGTTTATATTCGTATTCAAATACATTCAAAAACCTCTATATAAGGCAAACGCTTTCATCAGTGAGCAAAATATATTTAAATGATTTTAAATTTAGTTTCAAAAATTAATGTTTAATTATCTCAACAACTTGCCTTTTACGTAATGTCATTGTTCATATTATCCTTGAGAAAATCAAGTGTGGATCCAAAATATGATAAAGTTTAAATTGCGTACAATCGTAACATAATCTAAAACGTAAATATTAAGTTCCTGAAGAAGAGGTAATGTTTGACCTAATTTCGGTATGCTTCTAATAAAATCTTTGATTTAAAATCCTTTCCAACATAACTTACCTCCATTCTTTCAAAAGAATATAGTGACTATTAAAATGATTAACAACGCTGTTATAAAAATATTTTAATGTCCACTACGAAAATGCTTTAGGAAGGTATTTTCAAAGATAGTAAACTATATCCACCTATTTCAAGAAAAGAAACTTCCAGGCATTTATCCCTGACAGCCTCATATGCAGGAGATGATACCCATCACCCATTGTTTGAGGGGCTGAGGACGATAGGAGGAATTATTGCCATAAAAAATGCTGTTTTATTGGTGTCTATATAATACAAATCTGTTTGCAGGTGCCACAGTGAACTACACATTTCGATTCTTTGGTAATGGTTCAGAGTATGCAGTCTATTGATTAAATTCTATCTTTGGCATCGCTTAGTAGAAAGCCATAGTTAGGCAGTTTCATATACTCCAGATAAATAGAAGACTTTTCATAGTTAGTGATCTGTATTCACGTGTCGCAATTGTGGAAATCTTTCAAGCCTCCACTTTGACAGACTTGCATGTTGAAAGCACATAAACAACAATTTGACCAAGAAAGGCAGAGATAGAGCTCGAAATCTTGTGGACCGAAGTGTGCTGTCCTATCAGTCGGCCACGCTGTTTCTAGGTTTATTTCTAATCTTTATTTTGAAAGAAATATTATAAGAGATAAAAATTATTTTAAAAAATAATTAGAGAAAATTTCAGTAACATATTTCACAATGAACATCATCTGCGTAATAAAGGCTACATATTTTAGATGAAATAAGTATCATGACTTTTACAACATACTGGATAATATTTATAAAATATAAAATAACTACGATTCTCTTGTAAAGTACGTAAAATCACAATTATAAAAAGAGTTAGTCAAATCGCAGAAATTAAACAATAATATTTTGTGTTGTTAAATGTTACTAAAATAAATTAAAAAAATAGAATTTAAAGTTTCACATAATATTTATGTAATAAATTTATAAATTAAGAAAAGGAATAATCTTAGAGAAAATTATAAGATATTTATATAAAAAAAAGTATTTTTCAACTTGTTCTTATCGCTTATTATTATTTTTTTTTTCAAATTTATGAACTATAAATTTTTCAATGAGTAAAATATTTTTCTGAACTTTTAGCCAGCACTACTTTTTTTTGAAATTTTTATTGATATTGCAAAGGTAAAATTTATTACCACCTGTTCCTTATCTGTATTTTCCCATTCCCTAAAAAATAAGAAGAAATCAAAGCATATCTGCAAATCGTAACACCTGTTGACACTTGGAAAATCGTAATCCTGTAGATTTCTTTTCTTACTAAATATAATCAAAAACAATGTAATCTGATAATTTTCACAAACAGATAATTTTCTAAATTCAGTTATTAGTGAGGTAAGAAATTTCAGTTTAACATTCATGCTACCAAAAATTTGCCATTTAGTTTAGGTCTCTATCAAACATGGAGTCAGCGTTGTTATACTTGTTGTTTCTTTTTGGTGTAGCAGCTTCTCAATACAGGGGTTGTCCACCTTTCCCCTTAGATCCCTGTGCCTGCCTTGGCAATCCGCATCCCCACCTTATTTGTGAAAATGTGCATGAAATTGAATTGTTGAGAGATGTGTTCAGTATATCAGCCCAATATAGTTTTCAATTGGTAATTATGCTTTATATTAATATTATAAGATCATTACGATCTTACAATATTTTTTAAGTATTTATTGAAACAAAAATGAAAATTCTTGGTGACATTAAGAGCCTATTATGTTTTATTCTAGTAAATTTAGCTTAAATTATATAAAAATAAAAACGATATTTAAGGCTTCATAAATGTAAGTTTTTACATAAAATATGTATGTGAAGAATTTAACATAATTTATGTATTTAAAGTCTTAAAATTGAATTAGTATTGTATACAAATAATTCGATTATTAACCGAATATTTTTAGAATTTATTATTTGGTTATTTTTGTAGGGTAAAATGGTTACTGCAATATTAAGCAATTATCTGTGATAAAGAAAAATTTATTTCAAATTTTAGTATGAATAAATTTAATTTTTAGTATTTAGAATTTGTTATTAATTAATCATAACAATTCTTATAATTTGAAAATAAAACAAAGTCTTAAGCATGTGTATTCTCCTTTGTCTAAAAATTATTTACATGCGCAAACCTGTCCTTATTTAAAAGACACGTTATTTTTCATGAATGATTTATAGGGAAAAAAACTTTTTGATTAAATTTTGGTATATATTCGTTTTTCCATATATATAATTCACAGAATAAATTTTCGAAAAGAGAAAGTAAGATGTTAGTTAGTTAAATTATATTTTAAAAATATTGTTTTATTTTTAAATCATATGCTTTATTAGCAATTACTAATTATATATTCTAATTAATGTTCATTCATCATGAAATAGATCAATTTACGGAAACCTTTTCATTCTAGTAAATTAATATAATTTAAGTAATTATCACGCGTAGCTTTAATATTTTAATTTATTATTATCAATCAAATGCTTGATCATTCTTTTTGAAAAATATTTTAATAAATTAATGTCATTTTTTTAAATGATGGAAAATTAATAATAAAGATTTGAAGGAATTAATTATTAAGATTAAAGAAGGAATACATTTCACCTACATGAGAAAGATTTTTTTTATTTTGGTGTGATGGTAAATTTAATAAATAATTAATCGCATTTTTTAATAGGTTCGTATTGCGGACTCCGTGTTACAATACCTACCTCATGAGATGTTCGATAAAGTTGGGATAATGGAACTTCAGCTTTATAACGTGACTTTGGTTGAACTTTTTGATGATACACCAAAAAATATTAAGTCCTTAAGAACCTTGCACATTGAAAATGCTCATATTTTTGGGTTTGTATTCTTTTAAATATTTGAAATTTGCCAGTTTTTTGTATGATATTATTGAAATTGGTCTTAAACTATTAAGCATAAAAATGTAAATATGCATTATGATATTGTTGAAAACGCGTTAAAACCATAAGAATTTTGTATGGTTATAGTTCAATTTTGAACAATAAAAGGAAAAAAATATGAAATATATTAAAATATTGATATACGAACTTGATATATAGTTTTGGAAACTTTTATCTGACATTAGCATAATGGAAAATATGAACGTTTTGGGAAAAACAATTTTCTGTTTCACAATTTCGAATTTTTAAGGAATTATATAAATGGACGTTGTAACTGAGGCAAATTTTTTACTAATGACAAAATTTAAAGCTTTCTTTATACATTTTTAAACTTATTTCATTCATTTTCAATTACTATTTTATTGGATATAGAAGAAAGAAAAAGGTACTTACGTATTAGCGTCATTGCACCTAATTTTGCTCCAAAAATTAAGTAGAGTTTCAACTATAGTTAAAAAAATTTATTTTGCTGATCATGAAAAGTTTTCTTCTAGTTAGAAAAAGAACGTTTTTAACTATGAGGAAATATATATTCTCTGAAATTCAATCGGCTTGAAAAGCTGCGTTGACGCTAAAACGTAAGTACAAAGAAAAAATGTTTTCCATATTTTTTAAAGTAATTTCTTTAAATCATCTAATAATTTAAATAATTGCATTTTTCCGAACAAAATGATTTTCAGAATTGTAAGTTATAAATAATATTTGAATAAAATATACGTTATTAATAAACATACGTTAAAATCATGGAAGTTATATATAAATAATATTTGAATATTATCTATATTTTACTTACATAATGACTGTAACACGTAGGTTTCTATTAAATTCAATGAGTGATTCTGATAGAATTCATGAATAACTCATATACGATAAATAAACGCTTTGAATAATATGTTTATTTTTTATGTAAGAACACATTGTACATAGTTTTATTCAAATGATTTAATTTCCTCACTATCCATCAAAAATATATAATTATTTGTCAATTAATCAATTAATTAATGAACATTAAGATTAAAGGTTTAAAGAATTTTTCTCTTTATTTTGATGTATTTACCTTACCAAAATACATCATGATTCCAAAATTAAATATGATGGTTTGAAATCTATATTATGATAGTTGTCTGAGTTCAATTTGAACTATATAATATGACAGTTCTTTTTGAGATATGAAAATATAAATGAATTTCAGTAAAATGAGAGAGGTATTAAAGAGCTAGTTCCACACATTGAAAAATATTTCATGAGAAACTTTTAAAATCTTTTGCAAGGCTTATGTGATAACATTACATTGTTACAAAGTAAAAGGATGATAAGATAATCGTCCTGTTTCTCACTCTCTTTTGAAACAATGTTTTTTAAAAAATTTTAGTATGTAGCTTGACCAACCAGTTAGAATTTTATCTATTTTCCCTATATTAAAAATTTAAATTTAGTAAATTTTAAAAGTATACATTGCATTCTATATATCAATTTCTTACTTTTAAATAAATTTTTAAAAATTCATTCAGTTTTTAGTCAAAGTTTATACACTGAAGTTCCACTGAATAAGGTATAGCAAGGATTATGTAAATTGTTTAACTCTGCGCATCATATATACGCAAGTGAGGGTGCTTTGGTAACTGCATACATAGCACGTACTGTGCTTGTTTTTAAATTAGTTGCTGGAATTGCTAATATGAGTAAACTCTTGATTTGGTCGCCTTCGATCGTGGACAAATCGTAGGTGCCCGAAGCATGTGCCATTTAATTTCCAAAATCGTCAAACATCTAGGATTTTCAAAGTTGACAGTGTTAAGAGTTCCCGTGGAACTTTTCCAGAAACTTGTTGAATCTATGTCTCGTTGTATGGCTGTATCGTTATGAAGGCAGATGAGGCTTAACTCATTATTAAGTAAGTATTCCTAATTCAGTGACGCTTCAGTGTATATTCTATTACATAAGGCTTATTTTTTATTAGTTTGAAAAATGTCATGTTAATGATTACGTTTAATAGTCGTTATTAAACAAATAAATATTTTGTGTTTTAGAGGAATTATTTGGGAGTACTTGAAGCCAATGGAAGATCTTCGAATTTTAAATGTCTACATGAACAGAATTGAAGCCATTGATAACGATTTTGTGGAATATGCACCAAAGAGCTTAGAACAACTTTCATTTTATGATACAAAAACAAGTCAAATACAAACAGGTATTTAAATTAATTTAAATTTTTCTAGGTACTTTCAAATGATTTTCATTTACATAGTTTTAATATATTTAATTTATTTACCGCTTACTATTTAACCGGAAAATTCATATTATAAATAATTTTGCATTATATGCACTTAGTGTTAATTTCAATAAATCTTATAATTAGTATACCTTATTCCTTACATTTTAGAAACACACAAATACACACGATGAGAAACAGAAGATAGATATGATTATTATTTTATGGATAAAATTTTAAATGGATAGAAAAATTTCAGTATTATCTACTAAACTTACCAAATGATTACCACCATCAAATTTCTCTTCAATTTAATTTATCAAATATTCATAAATGCAAAGATAAATTTTAAAATCCATATCAATGTACCTTAATTAGCAGCTTGAAAATTGTTTAATTTGATGATACATTGTCCTTAAATTTTTTCTATCAGTATATATACAAAGAAGGAACTATGTAATTCATATTTAGAAATTAATATTTTAAATAGGTGAAAACCAATTATCTCAAAGAAAAATGATATGGAGGGCATAGATCAGAAACAAAATAGTTTAAAATATGTGATGTATTTACTTAATACGGAAAGTTAAATAAAGAATAAAACTACGTGAAAGCTGCTTTTTTCTTTTTTTTCTAATGATTTGTAAAAAGTGCTTCCAAGCATTTTACATAAGAATGGATTTATTGATTCGATGTTTAGTTGGGTTTTTTTTCTTAACTAAAAATTTAGAAATGAGAAATAAATGTATTATTGCATGGGAAAAATTCAAATAAATATTTTTGATTGTTGACTGTAAAACTGAGAAAAATGTTTTTAGATAAAATATTTCATTTATTACAGTTATGAGATATGCTTTTCAATGACTTTTATGTAATGTTCTATATATTATATTTTTAATTCTATATTAATGTGTTTTCTAGTTATTATTTCTAAGTTAATCTAAATTATAGAAAACAAGAAAAAATATTTTGAAAATTAAATAATTTTATTTAGAATATATATATCTTTTTCGATATCTAGTTCATAAAATTTTATTTAATTATTTATTCCCTTCTTTATAATTATTCCTTATAATCATTTTGAAAATGAATTTGAACTAGTTTTGATAACAAAATACGCATAATAGTGTTATTATAAATTTCTATATTAATATTCATGTTTTTTACTTTCAAAATTTTAAAAGTCATAAGGCCGATGATCTACTGTAATCATTTTAAGATAATACTTTTGGAAATCAAATAACTTTAAAAAATTAATGCAAAAATTAGCATTATAATATTTAGAAAGATACTGAGAATTACCTCAAAAAAATTCCTAAAACCCAAAATATATGCAAATCAATAAATTTTATCATGAAATGTATCTCCTTTAAGTTAAAACAAATAATTCTGTATATGTATATATTAAGTTTACATTTTTATTATTACATTATAGATAATTTAAGTTTACAGAAGTCTTCAAGTACATAATAACTGAAATAGATTTATGTTTCCCTATATAATTTTATTTTCTCACTCTTTCTATTACGCACACTCACACACACAAATATATCTATCATATATTTTTGAAATAGCTTATAATTAATATTTTAAAATTCTTAAAGAATCTCTATCTTGTACAGTATCTTGGATGTCGAATTTATTGTAAAAGTTTTGAAAATAATAACTTTTATTGCAATTTTCAACCACATTCTAAGCATCTAAACTTTTTCTGATTTATTTTGTAGATATCTGATGTAATTTGTTTGTGCTGAGGTAGGATATAAAACAATTCCTTATCTTTAACATGGGAAACTAGTTTTGTTTTAGAAAAAAACTTAGTTTCAGTATATAATCACATGTTTCTGCATATTTGACATTATCTAAAAGTATCATAAGATATATTTTTGTGTGATATTAATTTCTTAAAAGACACATCAATTTGTGTCACTATTTGCCTTGCAACTTATTGCTTTTGTTTCCCATTCCTTCAAAACTTTTGTCGTAGCAAATTCAGTCGGTAAATCAAAGTTGTATTTACTAAAACCATTTTATACTGTTGGTACATTTATCGGCGCATCGGTGAAAGACGTACTAGCGCATGGCATATAGCATTGATTTTTGGTAGGATTTCAGATATATATATGATATTCATGTGTTCTTTAATAAACAGTATCCCATACTTAACTTTATGATTTTAGCTAATAATCGAAATTTCATTTTATTCGTTTCTACAATATTCATCTTTTATTATTAAAAAGTAATTCCTTATCAAAAGGTAAAGCACAAAGTGATCGCTTTTAATTTTGAGCAAAAGCAAAATAATTTTTCAGATATTGATAAACTTTACCATTCTTAGTTCATTTAAAGATTATATCATATCTAAGATAATATTTAAAATGTTACTTATCATTCCAGATCTTTTAATGGATATGTACTTTATATCAAAACTGTATTTCTTTTAAACGTATTGTTTTTAAAATTTTTGATAATCTATACTTACCTTTGATTGGTATGGCTTAATTAGCACCATATAGCTTGTTTGCTCATTTCAAAGACAGCGTTTCTGATTATCGCAGAAATTTCATTCAGTTAACACTGTAGATATAGCCTATTTACCTACACTCGTAATCTACAGCCATTTTTATAACTTTCTTAATATAAATCTTTATGATAAATTTTCTATGTAAGGCTTTTGTCTGTAGATATAAGATGTTGATGTTTCTCCACGAAAGTTTCTAACTATAAACTGCATTCTTTATTTTCAGAGTTCTCTCTTTAAATTTTGAAACATATTTAACCTATTAACAACGTTCAACACTATTTCCAAAAAAAAAAAATAATTCTCATCATTATCGATAATGGAATATTTTTACAGAAATTTCTTAATTTACACTGACTCTTATTTTGTTTCATAGATTTATCCTATTCATCAAACCTTTGCTAACGCCGTATATTTTTCAGTTTTCTTTTGAGTAAGGCATTTTTAGAGAAATTATTAAATAAATAATTGGACCCTATTTCTTGATTAATTTTCTACGACTTTTACTAATGCGTGTGATAATTAGAAATCTCTGCTTTCAAAATTACCGAAATGTTCACATGGGTAGAATTTCTCGTTTCCATTTTCTTAATTATTCCATATAATGTAAATTTCAATATATTTTCTTCCTTGTTTGTTTTAGATTTGAAATTTTTTAGTACTAATTTTTATTATGAGTCTATTATAACATTTTTAGTTAACTATTTGTAACAGTAATTTCATAGAGTGTGTTCTTGCATAATGGTGAACATAATTTACTTTTTTTATTGTTTGTACTCATATATTTTTACGATAAGTTTTATAATAAAACAATTAGAAATTATCTAACTATTTTTAAAAATACCAAGAAGTATAACAATTCATTATTTTAATTAAGACTTACAACTTATTGTTTCAATTTTGTCTGTTTCCCATGAGAACTTATAAACGTTTGCAATAAATATTATAGTTATATAATAAAACAAATTCAAAAAGTGATTAAAACTATTTCTTTCACAGCGGCATTTTCAAGCTTTGTAAACTTGAACAAAATTGCTATAGATCATGGTGAGTTGTCAGAACTTAAGAGGAATATGTTTCCAAAACCATTTAACGGCCGGTATCTTTACTTCAAGTAAGTACTTTAACTTAATCTTACTTTGTATGTCATTGATATTCAATGTTGTGAACCATCAATACCAATATATTTCACTTCAGAAAATTAGTTATATTTATTGTCTCTATTATTAAAATGTTTTGTAGATGGAAATTTTCTTTTTATGCAGATTTATGATTTAAAATATTAATAAAAAGAAAACTTTTTGAACAGATGCTACTGAAACTTGATAAACGTTTATTTAAATTCATGGGATTATATATTTTTCTCAAAAATAATCCTCCCAAATAAGTAATGACATTACATATGAATATCGACAATGCTATTTTTCATATAATTAAACTAAACTCATTTTTTATGAACCTGTGTATTTTATTTATATGACTGTATATATATATATATATATATATAATATATATCCTTTTCTAGTGAAAATCAGCTCAGAATCCTACCAGAAGACTTATTTACAGATATGCCCAATATTCAAACTATTGGCCTACGGGGCAACAGTATAGCCAGTTTCCCTATTACAATGTTTCAAACTCGCTTTCCAAAACTTGAATATTTGATATTAGATGGTAAGATTCCTTATTATTCATTGTTATGTTTCGCTTTTAATACTAGTGCATAATTCAAGTGAATTTAAGAACTCAGAAATAACGAAAAATTGCAAAGCAAAAAATTAAAATTGATAATACTATATTAAAATATCGAATATAAAAATAAATATTTAATCTATGAATCTTATGAGCCTTTTATTGTTTCATCATGTTATTTTATAATTTTCATGAATGAAATTAGTTTTTTATTTTTATCTAAATAAAATAACCCAAAAACGAAATTTTTGATATAAAGTTTAATTTTCAAAGTCCTCATCAGAAAAACAGTTCTCCCTTTCATTAAAATCGTTATTTTTGTTTCCTCATTTTTCTCATTGAACAACTTCAAATCCATAAAAATAACTCACTCTTTATTTTTACCGCGTTAAAAAAATCTTGTGGAGACTTTGAAAATCTTTTCTGATTCCTTCTTTATTGAAATTTTTATATAATGAAAATATTTTTCTAATTTTTTCTTTATAGATTAGTTTGAATGATCCCTTTTAATAATTAAATTTAAATCCCTTAATATTTAAGTTTAGTGTTTCTCTTTTTTTTCTCACTATTGTAAATTAATCATTTTCTGTGCTATTAAATTTATCATTTTAATATATCAATTTGATTTTCACTTTATATAAAATTGAATCACTTGGAGCTTGTTTGCTTGTTTCTGAATGATCAGCACTGGTATTGAGGTATCAACTGTGTATGTGGATTTGTGTAACACTTTTCCATGGTTAATTCGATGTTTCTCAGTGACCCCTCTTAAATTCTTCACTTCTATCATTAATTAAATCACGAAAATCCTAAGAATTTTATGAAGTGCTTGTTCTTTTCTGAAAAAAATCGGCAGAACTGAATATTATTTATATGTGTAAGTAAATTTCTTAATAATTCTTATAAAAATTTCTATTATATTTATTCTATTAAATTTATTTCTATTATATTTATTTCTATTTTTCTCTTAAAACTTCTTATATGCTGTTTGAACTAGGGATTTAACTTCTCGTTAGGTTCTGCGAAAAACTTCTAAAAACAAATATAATTACTATCTATTATAGTTAAACTAACCTAATTAAAAACAACTGAAACAAATTTAACTTATACATTTAAGTGTATAAAAAATATTTTATAACAATTTTGAACAAAAATTGATAAGATTTTTAAGACTAAATGCAATATGGTTCTTAACAAGTGCTTAATATGACTGCATGAGTAATAATATCTAATAACAAAGTGTAATTTGTTCTTATTATAAAAAATTTTCTTTCATGAAAGAATAAGTTTAACTTTTCATGAAAAAACGAAATGCCTAATTGAATACAAAAAGTATTTTGTAAGAAAATAGTCGTATATTAAAATTCTTATAGAAGAGTTTAGAAATAATTTTGATATTTTAGTTCATAAAATATTATCAGAGAGAATCTAAACAGCAATTTTTAAAATTATAATAAAATACAAATTTAAATTTTAAATCATAAAATTTTTTCATGCGAGATGACATCATGTAGATATTGAAATTAGAAAAAAATGATGAACAGCTTATATTTTGCTTCTCAAATATAAAAGAGATTGTAATTACTTGAATAATTTAGTGAACATATATATATATATATATATATATATATATATATATATATATATATAGATATAGATAGATAGATAGATAGATAGATATACGTGTGTGTGTGTTAATGAAACTAAAACTAAATTTTTCTAATTTTTAGGTAATCCACTTTTATGCAACACAGAGTTGAAGTGGGTTATAATCAATAAACCCGCCGTTCTGAAAGGACAATGTTTCTGGCCTGAGTATATGAGAGGAAGGCATTTAGATGAATTGGATGTTAAAGACCTGATTTTGGCAGAAAATTGATAATTTCTAAGGCAAGAAAAATGTGCTTTCTCTTGTAATTGCTTATGTAATATCACACAAGTTTTATAGAACAGCAAAAAATTTTCTAACAAGAATAAAATAAATGATTTTTTTATTGTTGTGTTGTGTTATTAAAAAAGACATAAAATTAATTTTGCCAATAGATTCGCTTAGAAAAATGTATTTTTTTCTGCAAAACAGATTAGTTATTTTAAATATTGATGCATTTTAAAGAAAAATCAAATAAAAATTATATTTATGTTAACACTATTTAAGTAAATGTTATGCAACTAATTTCGTTAATGTGACTACTATCATAATTTACAATTAAACTGAATTTATGTAATAAATGTTGTCTTCCAAAGCCACGTATCTAACATTTTATAATACTTCTGATCAGTTAGATAAATATAGAATTCTTCGTAAAAAATCTATGCAGATTTCACAAATACTTTGGAAATTTTTAAATTTAGTTATAAATTATTTTTTTGTTAAATTAATATCTGGATGGTTAGTGCTTTGCTTTTCATTTCAACATTTTGGAAGTTTAATCTGTCTGTCTTGTATTCATGTTTGTAATGGTTCATGATTTCTTTAACCAGTATGTTCTGGTTGAATTACCTTGAAAAGAAGAATGTGACAGTGGAACAACAAAGAATCTAAATCATTCAAGATCTTATATTTTCAATTTTTCATTATTCAGTTGAAAATTCCAATTCATATTACGTTGTATCATCAGAGAACCAAAAGTATCATCTAGGTTTGACTTGCTTATTGGTCACGTTATATATATATATATTTTTCTCTGAAGGGCTAATTTGACCCTGAAGGAAACCCTAAAATTCTAAGTGGATTCCAAACTACTACAAACTAAGGCTCTCAAAGTAGAAACCATGAACTGTTGAACTGAAGACCAGGCCATTAACCACTCAGTTGCTAGCACAGCGGTACTTAAAATTCTGTCACTCAAATTTCGCCAAATTTCTTTAAAAAATAGAATGTTCTGTTCTTAAAAATTTATTTTCTTTGTTTCAAATAAAAGAACTGAACAAAATTTTGTAAAAATTTGGTTTATGAGTACTTTATCATCATAAATGATGTAATCAAAAAGACAATCTTCTCTCTTTAATGTAATTTAATTGTATTTTCATACTAAATATTTTATGTGTGATTTCAATACTATTTTTTTCTATCTGTTATTTTTTGCGTAAGATCTGTTGCTTTTAATTTTTGATACGCTGTGTTTAAAAATATCCTAAATTAACTATGTACATAAGTTATTTCAATTTATTCAATTTATAATAATTATGCATATTCATATAAAGCATGACAATTTTGAAAGCAACTATAATTTTAATGGAATGTAAAAGTCAAGGAGGAAACGTATGAAATACCGACAAATTATATAAATTTAATGTGCGCTCATTTTTTAAAAATAGCTTTTCATTTGAATTTTTTTATCTGACTACGTATTTCATAAGTGGTAAATTATCTCAATAAATTATTTAAATTATTATTTCTTCATTAAAAATTTGATTCAACACAAGTCATTAGAGCATCGGTTTTTATTACAACAGAAGATATAAATTTTAAAGTGATAGAAATTCCATAAAAAATTTTCAAAACTTTGCAAATATTAAGGTAAATTTCAAAAGATAAAGAGATATTTTTAATATTTTTTCATACATAAAATGGAATTCGAATTGATAACGATCAATTATTAATTTAGCATTTCAGTAATTCTATGTTTTCCATATATGTATGCTATTTGATTTTATTCTGATATTTTTCTGTCTTTTTAATTTTTATGCAAGTTATTAAAAGGGATTTCTTAATAATTTTAAAATATTATGAAAAAAATATTAAAATATGACAACATAAAACAATATTACCCTAACATGCAAAAAATATCGAACATTCATAAGGTAAACGCAAAGGAAGTATAACTATAGAAATTCATTTTTCATTGTTGTTCACTGTTCAACGGGAGAGAAAACCAGTCTTATACCTATTTTTAGATCACTATAAACTGTTTTAAATGACACAACATAAAGGATAACCTGACCACCGAATTCTATTTTATGGATTTTAATATCCATCCATTATTTATTCCTGTGAAGATTTTCCAGTGCATTTATTTTCAGAAAGACAAAACCCGAAAAACTTCCATGTGAGTATTTAGACAAATGTACATGAAATTGGACAACTATACAAATCTAAACTTTATCAGCTGTATTTACTCAATTATGTCTCAAACAATATAACCTGATCTCAACACTATAATATATCTATAATTAAATATAGTAAATCATTATATAGAAATTACAAAATTTATAGCATTATCAGATTTGTTCTGTTGAATTAAGCGTAATATTCTAATAGAAACATGATTTTCAAAATTGTGAACTACATTGAATGATGTGATTAACAAATATTCTTTTTTTATAAGTTCTTGTTTCATCAAGAAATAAATAACAATGATGACCGATTTTAAATTCTACAGAAAATATTAAGAAATAAAAGATCTTCAATGCACAATAGTTAACTACTTTTAGAAAATAAGATAAAAATTTTGGAAAATATTAAAATTAATTTTTGGAAAATATTAAAATTAAAAAAAACTATTTTTATTCATCAAATACAAAACAAAATAAATAATCAATTAAAAGTATCAGAAAAAATATATCTATATTTCTTGATATATTTCACATTTATGATTCCAACACTTCTGCCAAGTTAAATAAAATAAAATATAAATGAATAAACTGCAAAATGATTTTTAGTAAGAAGTTTTCAAAAGTTAGAATAAAATTATGCGCTAAAAACTTTTCAACAATTAAAACTTATTGCTGATTTTAATAAAAAAATGTATTGCAGATGTCAAAAGTCTCTTTTCGTGGAAATATTCTAGAATTGCAGAAGTCAAACTATTGGTCTTGGTGAAGAACAGAAATACAGCAAGTTAATAATTGAGATAATCCAAACTGACATAAATACTATCGAGAATATTATTAAATACATTAAGAAGACAGGAGGAAAAACTTTTAATCCCTTAATAATGATTATCAAATCTATTAAAACAATTCATTAAAAGTCTGTTTAATACTACTACCTTAAAATTCTAAGCATCTTTTATAAAAGAAATAAAACTACTTCAACTCTTACTGTGAAACTGGCTCCCAAGGAAACAGTGTTAAAGACCTATGTTGAAAAAAATTTCTATTGACCTTATATTGTCAAGAAATACAACTATTGTTCTCAGAGTCATTCCAAAATAGATGGTCACTCAACCCCTTATTTATTTTTTCAGACAACTTTGTCATAGTAAAAATATATGAGAAAATCATAGTTAAAATTTTAAGACAAATTTCACGCCCCTTTCATCACAATAATTAATTGGTTCCTGCAGGAAATATGTGCTTCTTTCTATTCAACTGAAGTTGATACAATAACATAATACTGTGAATGTAACTTTGAAATTCCATGAATAAAAAAATGAAGGAATAAATCAGTAGTTCTTACAATGAAGCTCTTCTTCCCTAAAGGTTTTATCATATTGCAAAGCAATAATAATATGATTCATGAAGACGATATGGGAAATCTATTTTATTTGCATGAACCATTCATTCACGAACTTAAAAGTTCCCATAAAACTACCTTTAATTCCTCTAAGAATTTATGACATATTTTAAAGAGAGATTAAGGTCGTTAACACACATTTTTCTTTTATCAAATGAATATTTTACTGAGACAATCTATAATTTGACACATGTAACCAGTTCAAGAAATATATACTAAGATTTGTGTAAAATATCCTAAAAATGTTATAGGGTTATTGATACATTAATTTTTTTATTTAATCGTGTACAATTTTTGTGGAAAAGCTATTAGTCAACATGTAATTAAACATTAAAATAAATGATAATATTTTTATGCAAGCATTATTTCGAACAAATTAATCATTATTTTGAATTTTAATTTAACAATATTGTGATAATATAGGAAATAATAATTCACTTAGTAAATGTATCTTAAAATACTATCATATTATAATAAAAAAATAAAGGTAAAAAAAAATTAAGGTGCGATATTAATTAATGAGAGTAGAATATAAGTTAGTTACATAATAAATTAATAATTCTTATTAATATAATAAGGAATATTTTTAATATACTATTTATTTTGAGCATACCTTTTCTCCCATCTGGTTTTTTTAACTCTGCAAACACGGATAGAATACGGAAACGAGACTAGATTTGGTAACTGTTTGATAAAAAATTAAATATAATGCACATTGTATATCTATTACTGGGTCTTCAATATCATAGTTCGACATAACAGCTGTGATACTTTCTTCGAAAATAAAGAAAACATCGTGTAAAAAGACAGCTTTAATGTGACATGCTAAAGAATCAAAATCTTTGTTCTCAAAAATACAATTTTGTTCTGATTCACAAACTCATTTAAATGAACTGAAAATTGTACTTCAAATAAAATTAGGAGAATAATTTTTGTTACTTCAAAAACTAAAGTATTTTTTCAATACAAAATAAAACACACATAGGGTAACAATTTCTTATTTAATTTCAAACTTCTCTTTTTGATAATTCAAATTTAATAAATAGGTTGAAAATGAAGCAATACAAAAATATATGCTTTAATAAATATGAGTAACGAACGATAATTTGAAAATCCAGGTTATTTTTTAGAATAATTTATGATAAGAAATTGTATATGAATGCGGTATGAATGTTACCAATCTCTTTATAATTTAAAATATATACCTTAAAGTTTTGTTAGATTTTTTAAACTGATTACAAAAGTCTATCAATAAGTTCAAATATATATATTTCAGTTATCTGTATTGTGTGATGGTGTTTGAGGTAGCCTTTTTCGATGATCGAAATAATTAGGTTTTCGAATAGTAATGAGGTAGCACATTTCAATTCATACAGAGAAATTCAATCTAAGTTTTTTTTCCTGAAATAAATAGATAAAATATTTTAATCCATAAAATATTTCAAGCAAATTATAGAAGCAGTTCAGAGAAGTATTTTACACAAAATGCTAATTATGATATATTTGAAATCAAATTTTTCAAATTTTTTAATTTGACTTGACATAGTGATTCAATTGAAATAAAAAAGCAGAGAATATTTTTTTGCCATGAGATTAATGGTTACTTTAATTACGAAACAAAAAGATTCGCAAATATGCATATTTTATAAATTAAAATTAATTAATATATTTTTCATCTGCTGCCTAAAAAAATGAACTTGAATTATTACTTTATTTTTTTCATTTCATTTTTTATTACTTAATTCTTCTCTAATTAATATTCATTACTTTCCGTTTTCTTCAATAATTAGATAGCAAAATTTCAATTGTGATTTATTTTATCACATTAATAAATTACTTTTTAATTTATAAAGTTTTATGTCTTGAGAATCTACATATCAATGGGGAAGAATAATAGCGATTTCAGAGGAATGCTGGCTGTAAGTAATTTCTTAAAGAGAGTAAGCTTTCAGAAAGGAACTTTTAATTAAATAACAAAACTATAACATTCAATGATCCCATGTAATTGAATGCTAAATTTTGATTTAAATTTTAGCGATGTTTGACTGCTATCAGTAAAAGAATGATATTGACATGAAACAAATTTTCAGTAGCAAAATGCTCTTCGTAATTATATCCAGGGTGACGGTTTATATACGATCTAAAAGCATATCTTCTTACTCCTCTTCATCTCCAGATCAAGACACAAAGTCTTGATCATAATTATCTAAGGGATTTTGTTTTTCTCTAATTTGGGTTTATTTTCTTAATTTCTTTGAAAAACTAAGTTCTAAAGGAGTACCATATTGAAAGAATTTTCCAATTTTAGGTTTTGTTTACTGAAGAATTATATAACTTCCTCACAGGTACTAAATCTTGTTGAAAAAGCATTTTTATTTGTCTTGTGTATGAGGATTATTACACATAATAATTTTAAAATAAGTATTGTTATTCCTATATTGTTTTTATATAGTAATTCATTAACTTATTCATAATTAAACATTATTCATAATTAATAATAATGCTTAAAAAATGTTTAATTTTTGTTATATTATTATTTAATTTATTAATTTAATTTATTTCGGGTAAAATTTATAAAATTAATCAAACATTCTTCTACTGATACGTTGATATCTTATTTTATTTTCATTTTTACCTTATTTGTAATAAAGAAGTCTTAATATCCCTACCATAACTAGTTCTTAGACACAGCTGTTGAACGATTGCTCATGTTAATATGTAATTAAGTAAAACACTTTGATTTCCTGCCATTTCTAATGAATCACATTTATAATCATATTTAAAATATATTTTAAAACAAAAGATATTTGATGCATGTTTATATGTAAGTACTCAAGATAATGGCATCAATTAATGATAACGACTTCTTTGAAAACTGATGGTAATTTGAAACGTTTCAGATGAAAATGTGACATTTGAAAACTAAATTTGCTGTTGTAATTTTCAAGTAGACACAATATTAGAAAAAATCAATGGAATTATGACATGAATAGAACATCTGTGATAGCTTTACTATACAATGTTTTGTTTGAATAAGAGGACAAGATAAAGAAGCCTTATTTCAAACTCATAAACAGCTGTTCTTACAAGTAAAAGTTTCTATTTTTTTAATCAGAAACTTATGTAAAAAGAAAAATGAAGCGTTATATGTTGTAAACATACAAGTAAATAATAGAACTTCATTAAATATTTAATACAAAGCTGTGACAATGGACATGCTCTTATAAATTTATCTTAATCATTTTGATCAAACACTTTGAAATAATTAAAGGGCAAATATTTACAAAAATAATTAAATTTTTATTCATTGGTAAGTTAGGTTTTACATTATGAAAGTTTAAAGAACAAAATGAATGTTTTATAATAAAGTAAGAGAAAAATACAAAACCACATCTAATTCTTGTATTATACAAGAAACGATTTATTAACTATTGTTAATCAAATTCTTATAGCATTCTTTTGATAGATTTAACAGTAAAAGTATTTCATTTAAAGTTCAATCAAACAAATTTATTCTTCACTTTCAAATTTTTTCTTTCTCATAGTTTTAAAAGCATCAGAGTTGAAAACTGATGCTTTCTTTTTCAAAAATATTTTTTTGTAAATACATTCGTATAGATGTGAGACATTGGATGTACTTATAAAACCAAAAAAATGCAAATTTAATATAAATGTCCATTGGATTTAAGACAATAATACAGTAATATCATTAACAAAATATAATTGGTTCACTGCTGAGAGACTTTCGTTTATATGATGCATAAATTAAGACATTATCGGGAAGTGATTTCTTCAAATTTACTGTATCATCACGAGTTTGATTAAACAGCAAGTTTTGTATTTTTATACATTCCTTTTTGTACCAGCCATACAATGTTATTTTGCACAGAAACTCCTTACTATTTATTTACAAAATTAATTTTCTTACTATAGTTTCTTTGAATACTGAATCATGGATTCAGTATTAAAAAAATAAATAAATAAATAAGATAAAAATGAAACAATGGATTAAATACTTAAATTTTTATAGTACTTTTGGGCATGAAAACAATCGGACCAATGAATATTTATTCCATTATCTAAAATAGCAAAATACTACTCTCAATTTTAGTATGTTATTTTTTTTCTATTTTGAACGAATATATTAAAGAATTAACATAATCCAGTCACATTATTCCCTATCAAAACTCAGAATTGTAAACTTTCAAAGAGTTGACTTTTTCGAGATGTACACAATAAAAGAATCAGTTAAGTTGTTAGGTTCGTGAAGGTATTCACTGTGATTTTGAACCATGCCGACTCCAGCGCAGTGGCCAGCTGCGTTAGATTACGTGAATGAGGATCCATACCACGAACATCTCGATGGAGGAGGCCTCAAAAAATTCCTGATTGTGTTTACCTCAGGAGAGTTTGCTGGACAGGGGGAAACGGTAAGTGGCTAGAAGTGAGACTGCTGGACTGGTGCTCATCGAACACGTACGTACTCTGCCAGCTATATGACACCTCGCTAGTCTTGCTAGTAGATGCACTCATCCTGAGGAAAAACAATGTGCACATAGGGATTGACATGGTCCACAAGGACAGATGCGCACTTGTATTGATTTATCATGGTTTCCATAATGTTGATTGAACCCAGAGAATATAGGAAAAAATTTCCCAACATATCATACTCCTACTTAAATCAATCCGGCAATGGCTGTAGGATATTTACTTTCAGAGGTTTTATGTACTATACGAAAACATCCATCTGTCTGATGGAGCATAAAACGGGATTTATTGGAAAGTGCTACTTGCCATCGTCCAGTGGAAGTCTCGTTGAGATACTCGGGTGCTAATTCCAGCCTTCTTCGCTGCTGAACAGCGGTCAGCTTAGATGCATGAGCGAAGCATCTACTTCAGAGATCCAGACGCAGCAACGTTTTCTGAACAGTAATTTGAGAGACATTGTTGATAGCCCATTGGTTCATCTGGGAGATCAGTTTTTCAATGGTAGTACGTCTATTTACATTAACACATTTTACCATCCATCGTTCACCTCGGTCACCTATGGCTCGTAGAGCACCACATCTGCTAGGTCACTGATTTTGGACTGCCCCATTTTGTCATGCACAATATCTTTTTACGACGACGACACGTGAACAGTTCACTAACTTATCCGTTTCAAAAATGCTTCCACACTTGGTCCGAAAGCCAATGATAATGTCATTTTGAAACGTCGGATAAATCACTCCGATTCTGTATAACGCCAACGATTGCAATGTCTTCCGAAGACCTCCCATACCCTTTATATATGCTCAACTGCATTGTGCTGGCACTTTCAATCTCTAATTGGCTATTTAATGTCGACTTCGTACACAGTTCAGTCAAACTAGTATGGTGGTTACATTAATTTGATTGGACTGTGTAATTATAATTAGACTTGCGAATTATCTTAGAATTAGTTTATAGTAAGAAAATAAGATAGGATGAAATTGTTTCTAATTTTGGTAGAAATGAATTTTTTTTTCTTAGAATGACTATATCATGATAGTTTTAGAACTTTTTGTAAGCACTACTTTTTTCCTACAGTTATTGGGATTGTTCTTCTGTTCTTGTGAAAAAGACTTTTTCTAGAATACGAAACATAACAAGTTCGGGTATCGGATCACTCCGAATATATTCATGATTATATTTTTTCACATTAAAAATTTCTTGTAACTCCACTGGTAGCACACAAATTAACAAATGAAGATAAACTGTATCAGCTTAATTAATGAAATGTAAATAATGTTTCATGGTGTTAAAATCATTGGAGCAATTAACTTTATCAATTTTTAAATTTAATATAAATTAAATTTCTAGTCAAATTATATTAAAAAATTTTAATTGCATTAATTGCATAGTTTTTTTTGCACATATATTTCTCCATTTTTCTTTTACTTATATATAATATATACACATGGTTCACCTTATTAAGACGAAGAGAATATTTTCCGCAGATTATATTTTCACCCTGTACAACATATCAAATTATATATCAATGTGCTTCAATGTATCAATTTGCGAATTTCTTATGTCCTGTGATTCTTATTAAACTTTTATATGTATTCAGAAATACATAATCTAGAGCTGCAACTATAAAAACTTTCTTCTATTTATTATTTCGAATTATTTCTATATTATGTTATTTGGGCATCTGTTGCTATTCATTTCCATATTTGACACAACCATTCAATTTTGTAATTGGTTTTGTACACAACAAAATTACTTACGTAAATTAGAATATCTCTTATCTTGCTCTTAAAAATTGAGTTAAATAATTGGACTCATCACCTTGATAAATTTTCAGGAAGCGGATGTTGATGCGGAATTGATTTTAATTGCTTCCTGTTACTATTATTGAGAGTTTACGCGATTACATTTCGTATAAGGGGAAGATGCTGAATATTTTGAGAACTTTTTCGATTTTGATTACATTAGTTAATATCCTATTAGTTGATCCTTCATCATCTCAACGCGCAGGTAAGGTGAATTTTTTAAATATTTTATTTTTTGCTCAATAGTTTACTTTTAGTTAAAATAATCTCAGTGTGGTTGGTATATATATATATATATATATATATGTGCATATAACTTACCCGGTGCTTAATATTTTTATATGATCCCTCAATCGGATAATTATACATCGTAAAATATTTAATATTTAAACTCATTTTAATCAATGGTTTGCCAAATGCTCTTGTGGTACATGAGCAATCGACTGAGATATTTAATTTCCGAATTTGGGGATTAATTTTCCCGAAATTTTAGGACCTTTTATATTTAAAACTTCGTTGATCGAACATCGTTTTTTAGCCTAAGAACAGTAGTATCTCATACAATTAAAAATATGAAGTGTTAGTTTAAAAATTTATTTTTGTATATAAAATCAGAAAATAGCATGCAGAATAGACTATCGAGTGTGAATTATCTTTTATCTTATGTTAATTTAAATATTTTACTATTATATGATAACATTAATCATAAACCTGAAAGTATTTGGAATCCCGCAAATGTAATATGTGACCTCTAGTTTCCGGATATCCAATAGAGTAGACTCGGAAAGCCAGGAAGAGTATATTAACATAATGTTGGTCATGCTTTTGCATAAACCAACGTTATGTACTTGGTCTTAGGCCTGTACTCGCTTAGGACAGAGTACTAGGTGATAAAACTCCGATTCTTATGCAACATAAAAAATTCATATTTTAGAAAAATATGGGAGACATTATATGTAATAGAAATAAAATTAATAGTTACACATATAATATATAAATATTTTTGAATTTTTATACAAGAAAATGCAAATAAAAATTTATTTTTCTTTTGATTCCAATCTTCATAAAAAGAAAATATATTGATATTGCTATAAAGACTTAAATTATGTAGAAAAGAGCTATTTTTTCTGTAATTTTAGTGCTACTTGAAATAGATATGAATGAATCACATGACATTTCAGTCAGTATAAATTACATTGACATCTTAAAGTTAAAGGCACAATAATTTTAGAAGCTCGTCATAAAAATGACAATAACAATAAAACTTATTGCTTATGTAAATGATAAAAAAGACTTCATATAAATTTATGCGAAATGGCTTGCTGCCAACTTTTGATATAAAAAAACAAGTATATATGAGCAAGAGAAAAATCTGCAAACATCAGGACTTTGTAATTATGCGTGTAATTTTTATTGATTTTAAACTTTTGTTATCATATTCGTTGAAAATAGTTAATGGGATCCCGCAGTGTCTGAGAGAAACCGTTTGTCCAATTTGTTAAGATGGTGGATATGATGGAATGGAATGATGGAAATAGATGGAATGAAAGGAAATGGGGGTGTCACAGGCTTATCTTGTTAGGTGCCTTAATGTATCTGTCAGAGTGCTCTGGAATCAATATCAAACTGAAGCTTCTGTGTTCAGAAGACATATTAAAGACAGACCACTAGCTACAATAACGTTTAAATGCTTCTTCGGCCCGAAGAAGGAGAAGCATATCTGTACCACAACTTGTTACACATCACTCTGTAGCATCTGAGAGAAAAACAGCCGCTAGTACGGTGAGAAGATGTCTTCACCATGCAGATTTCTATGTTATGCGATCAGCTATGTGTGTTCCCATTACCAGACGACAGATAAGGGTCGGCTTATATTAAAAAAGAGAACATGATTTTTGGGCCAATCAGCAACGGACTTATGTACTTGTTAAAGAGGAATCAAATTCATTCGGGAGAACGATTCAGGATGTGTGCTGATCAGAAGGGAACAAAGCATCAAACACCATCAATCTAATACTGTGTAAAGACATAATTACCACAGTGCTTAAATGATGGTTTGAGAAAAGATTTTACTAGGTGGTTACACTGACTAGTTTGTATTTTAGGGAGGAACTGTGACTGTTGTATTATATTAAAGTGAGATCTTTGATTCATGTCTCCACACATATGCCGGAGCAATTGGCAATGATTTAATTCTGATCGATGATAATTCACAACGTCATCAAGCTGCAACTGTTGAGAAATACCTTGATGATCTTTGTTTGAAGTGAATGGAACGACCAGCTTGATCTCCAGACGTGAACCCCATAAAGCATCGGTGAAACTATCTTGATAAACAGATTGCTGCTTTAAGTAAACCGCTAAGCTTTGTAGGAAACCTGTAAACAGCTTACTTTGTGTCTGATCTTCACTTCCATTTCAGTAACTGACAACTTAATTGGTAGTACAGAAATTCAATGCCGCCAATGCATTCAATCTAGGAATGGGTATAACCCTTTTTAAAACTCCTTTTTGATTTCTTTCTATGATATTTTAGAACATAAAATTGTGTGTGAAATTATTCTTTTTTCTAAGAATGGGCTTTCACAGCGAGATTACCTTTTTGTTGTAAATCATTTATGCATTTGTCTTATATAAATTTCAATGTTACAATCAATACATATATGTTTTACACATGTTATTCGAATTTGGTGTTTCTACATTCCTTCATTTGCAAATTAGGTTAAAAAAATGGGTTATTCCTTAACTTTGGGAGGCCAATGTACATTAAGTTATGCGTATTGGCATTTGTTTCATAATTTTATCCTGTCATTAATATTTTAAAATGACCATGAAAATAATTTAACTTCTTTTTACATAATATATTATACTGATTTAACTTTTCATTTTTTCATAACATTCTAAAATACTTGAGACTTTTGTAGATCAGTACATTAATAGATATTCATGTTTGTTGGATAAGTATTTAGATATTAGTTTATTTTTATAATTCATTAATTTGAGCATGTAACTTATGTCAGTAGATTTTTATTTATTTTGATATCTACTTAAAATTATTTTCATATCTTACACATAATTTGTTCAAATTGACAACAGGTATTTTTTAATATAATGATTAATAATTGTATGAAATACATACTGCTAACATGAATGTGTTACAATTATAATCACATAACTAGTAGATTTTTTTTTTTTTTTTTTTTTTTTTGCTTAAATAAAGGGAATTCATCAAATGTTCACTTCCAACGTCACATTTGTATCAAGAAAAAACAATTTATTCATTTTCCATTGTCTAACATTTTTTTAGATTCATTTTTTGTAAAATGTCATGATTGGTGAAACTATCCCAATTACTAAGTAGTAATATATCCAATAAGTACTTATACTCTATTCCATACACACCAAATTACAAAAATCCTGAATAACGTTTCCATGACAAATATGTTAGTAATGTGTAACGCATTTCTCTAAATAATTAATTTTTTTCAAATAATTCATATATGACTTTAAAAACTTAAAGAGGAATAACATATAAGTAAAATTATAATTTAATAAATTTTTACCTCATTGTGTATGGCAAATTCAAGTTTTGCAAAGCAACAAGAGTTACAGCCACTGGAGGAAAATTAATTATAGTTACTAAACTATAATAAAGTTGAAAAGAAATTTCTTAAATAATATTTAATATGTATTTCGAATTTAAACTATTAACAATGGGCTTAATTTCGAGACATAAATATACAGTTCAAATGAATCTATGATGTATTTCTTTCAATAATGATGCTTATTCTTAGAATTTTTTTTAGAATGCTCGAATCATTATTCCTTCTACTGTAAGGATGGCAGCAAGTGCATTGATTTTCAATGGATATGCGATGAAGAAACTGACTGTGATGACGGTTCGGATGAGAAGTATTGTGACAATAATATTTGTGATAAGAGAACACATTTCCATTGCGATAAGGGTAAATGTTTGAATAAAAATATCAGGTGTGATGGAGTGCCAGACTGTTTTGATGAAACAGATGAAAATAATTGCAGTCAGTATACCAATTATGAGGAGTTTTTTTTTATTATTTACAATCTGATTTCTAAGCATATTTGTAAATATGTAAACATATTAAAATGAAAGGCATACATTTTTATAAAACACATATTAAGTCTTAAAAATGATTTAATGTAAATGATGTTGTCATTTAATATGTGTCATTTTTTCCCATATATTTTATTCTCTGTATTTATGTGTGTGTCTGAAACAGAAATTTATTTTCCCATGCATTCTATTGCAAGAAATATATGCACCTAAAAATGACTAAGCCAGATTTATGAGTCTTGAAATAATATTTGATGATCTGAGAATGGTATTTAAATGTTACTAATTTAGGGAAATATCATGTGATTTGATTAATTTATTCGTAATTTGCCATTGAACAATAAATTTTTCAATATTAGTTTAAATTTTGAACCATTTAAAAGAATAACTTTAATTCATAAGTAATCAGTTGTGGACATTTATTTTTAATGTACTGGATTATAAAGAAGGATCTCTTTAGTATGTACTTCCGAACAGTTATTTGATTTCATATTAATGACATCAACAGAGCCGATTGATGAAATAGACTTGGATCAGAGAAGGAGTTGTTTGTTACAGTATTGGCTTAGGACACCCTAGGCACATAAATTTACGAGAAGACCATATAATCAGAATAGTAGTATGATCAAGATCTATTCCGGAATAATCACCTATTCGATACTATTTACTAGTTGTAATTGACTCAAAGGTATCAAAACATATAGACAGTAGATGATTCGATGACTGAAATCTATTCACTACTCTCCATTAAATTAGTGATGATCTTGAAAAAGTTTCTTATATATGTATAAGGAAAGCGTATATATACAAGTATCTTATATAAAGAAAGCGATCTTTAGTGACAAATCCCACTTCTCAATTAGTCTTGCAAACAATCCAAAAAACGTTAAAATAATATTTTTTGGTCATCATTTTTTGGAGATCAGTCTATATACATCTATATACACATGATATGACAATTTGTTGCGACGCAGTTTATTGTGCTAATCTACTTTACTAATATATTTCAATCTTTTTATACTAATATATTTAAATTTTTATTCAATTATTTTATACTTAAAAAAAATAAAATATATGCAAGCAATCTGTTGAAAATTTCCATCAGATTTCGTTGAAATTGATCAAGGATATTTTTTATTCGCTCATTTTTATCTGTAATACATTTTGGAAAAGACAACATTTATTTTTGGACAAATATATTTCGATTTTTCTTTAAGTTGATGAAAAATTGAATGTCTGGAAATGACCAATTAAAATAGTTTATATCTTTTAGCCTTGCTGTAAAACATTTTCAACAATATATTCAGCTTGGGAAAGTGCTTTTGATGTCAAGTCATCCAAATGTCTTTTATGAACAAGACAATGCTAAGCCATATGTTACGTAAATCCCACAATAATCCTTAAAATTAAATGATATCTTTCGATATTCCACCAGATAACAAAAATTTAATAAAAGATGTTCAGGACATGCTGGGAAAGTACTTTTAGACGTCTCTAAATGTAACTAAACAAGTTGATTAATTTCTATTGGGGCATAATCTTTAAGCTGCGATTTATTAAATAAATTTTTATTCAGTCATTTTCATTTGATTACATATATTTTGTAAAAGAGTATATTTATTTTTATAATATATTTCTTTTCTTTATTAATATTATTTCATTTTAAAATAGCTATTAAGCTTCTTATTATTTATTTCACTATTAGTTATGTCCGAGATTACTATGAACAACAAAAATAATAATTTTTAAAACTCTTTAATAATTAATGTAATAATACGTTAACTAAACACACATTATAAAAATTCATTTTAAAAAACTCTCTTGTAACTTTTTTCATAATATTATAAATTAATTTTGATATATTTTTACTGAAATTTAATTTTAAAAATGCTAATAATTCAATAAATTATAGGTGAATTTCAAATGAATAAAGAGCTAAATTTAATGAAAAAAGTTTACAGTAAAATTACGCAAACAGTTTATATTAGCTTTTATTATAGCAATTATATTATTTTATAATAAATTCTTTTTATTAAATCTATTTTAAAATAAATTCTATTTATTAATAGCAATTCCATTTTATCAATGAAAACAATTCTATTTAATGCTTTTACAAAATCATCAGTTTTTTTTCTATTTTACAGCTGCTTCAAATTGTCGAGGCTTTTTCTGTAGTTATGAGGGAAAGTGCATTGAGTCCAATAAAAGATTGAATGGTCACAGAGATTGTGAAGACCGCAGTGATGAAGACGACTGCAATGGAACTGAGTGCTGTTACATAAAATGTGATGGTAATAAA
This sequence comes from Latrodectus geometricus, assembly GCA_026290005.1. Taxonomy (NCBI): domain Eukaryota; kingdom Metazoa; phylum Arthropoda; class Arachnida; order Araneae; family Theridiidae; genus Latrodectus; species Latrodectus geometricus. Next base: position 10,268 of record JAPDSC010091949.1, on the reverse strand, counting down.
TTCCTGCTTTCGAAATTTAAATGTGATGGAATACGTGATTGTAATGATGGGACAGATGAAAGTATTTGTGGTAAGTTTCATTCATACTCGCTTTCATGAATAATAAACTATATTCTAATTTATAAATTTAAATTTAAAAAATGCAGGAATTAATTACATTTTTATGCATACATTTTTCGTCTAGGTAAATTGCATACATTTTTCGGTTAGGTAAATTATTTTAATGGACGGACTTTTTTTAAGTTGTCATTTTTAAGATATAGGTATATTAAGATTACAAAATTTATTCAATACTCATCATTGTAAGTATTAACTCAGGTATAGTTACCAAGACATTTTTAGAATTAAATACATAAAAAAATGAACTTTCAAAATTGGCTGTATTTACATTTACTATTTTATTAGACAAACTACTACCATGGAACAAAAATCATCGATTGTTATTTTGACAATCGTAAATCTAACAATTTTATACAAAATTACAATGTGACGCTGTATTTTGTACCATAATATTTCATATATATTATAACATTTTTATGAGATGTTTTCACGAAAAACACATTGATCAGTTTCCGTACCAGATGTTCTTTCTTAACGTGAAATATTGTTGTTGTTGTTGTTAATGACATTTGCAACACCAAGCCCACACGTCAGAGAGACTAGGCGAATGAAGTCAGAGAGCGAACGTCTTCCGTTTTTTTTTTTAAAAAGAGCACCCTCATACGAAGGTATAAGTACGACATTTGGCTCATAGATGGCAACACCACCTGAATCTTTCAATTTAGAGATTGAAACCAGTGAACACCCAAAGCCTGGCTCCAACCACCCCCAGAGGTATTAATTTATAATGGGAACATGGAGGACATTGCGACCCAGCGGATTTAACGTGCCCCAGTCGCCATTAGTGAATACGACGGAACTTCGGCTAAGCCGGGATTCAAACTCACCACCGTTTGGTAACGAGAACGGTGCCCTAACCAACCAGGACACCACGGCCTTAACGTGAAATATTAATTTATGTTATAAAATTAATCTGTTATAAAATCTATGATATTAGGAGAAATATTAAGATGATGATTAATAAACTGCTCAAACTTCCTTGCAAACTATTGCCTTAATGCTAAATGTTTTACACAAATTCAAAAGAAGACACAAATTTGGTGATATCTTTGAATCAATAATGAAGGAACACATGACTTTGAAATATATGTTTTACACTTTCAAACATTACCTATTTTTTACAGAGTATTAAATATTTACATGTTTTTGATTTTTATAAAATTCCTACTTTTCTACATATTAAGCATGAAATAAAAAAGGAATTAGTAAAATGTTAATGTTTAAAATTATTAATGTTTAGAAAGATTGCAATCCACTTTTAACTCGATACCTTCATACTTTTTTCACTTCTTTTAATAATATGAGCATATTCTCATTATAAATTACTTTAAGATATTAAAAAATAATTTTTTAAGAAGTTAATAAAGTTACTTGTTATTATTTAAAATTAATTCTACAATTTAAGTTCAACAAAAATTATAAAATATTGCTAGTTATAGGGAAAAATCAAGATTACTTATGAAATAAAAAACATAATGTTTCTCAAATATTATCATAAAATACGGAATCATTTATAAATAAAAATCACTGAATTTGAATTTGTGAATGAACTTATTTTTATGTAGTTCAAAATGATATCTACTAGAAAAAGAAACTATGAAATACCTAATTTTGATTATTCTATTGAACAATAAGGAAATTTTATTCAAATGGAAATAAAATATATTGCTTTAATATATGAAATTGATTTTCATATTTATTACAGAAAACGAAACCTGCACAATACACCAATTTAAATGCAACGATTACAACTGTATTCCTAGGAAATGGCTTTGCGACGATAATAAAGATTGCAAAGATGGTGAAGATGAAGAGGATTGTGACAAAAGAATTTGTGAAGAGGGAACTGAATTCAGATGTCAGAATGGCCAATGCATTCCTGAAATAGAAAGATGTAACGGTGTCAATGACTGTAAAGATGGAAAAGATGAAAAGAATTGCTGTACGTCCTGTAATATTTTGCTCTAACCATTATTTATAGTCAGTATAATGTTCTGGTTATTAAAATAAGAAAAGAAAATTTAAACAAGGTTGGCATTTTTAATAGATGAATATTTTTTCAACATTTGATAATATAACAACAATTACAAAATAAATATAATATGATTAATGGGTAAAATTATACTTTAGGGTGCCCTTTGGCGAATCGATGATTTTTTTGGCGCCATTCCTGTTCGCGCCAATTACAGTTCAAACAGGTAACCAATCAGAGCCTTGACTGGATCTAAACCAATCAGAACACGCTTCGGTTTCTCCCAGATTGGCAATTAATCGCGATTACAAGTTGGCGAGAATCAAACGGGCACCCTAAAGTATAGTCTAACCGATTAATGAATGCATCTAATTATTTCCTTGTTGTTTCAGCATTGAGAAATTGCAGAGGATTTTATTGTAATAATGGAGAGTGCATTCATCCACTTTACAGATGCGACCGTGTAGTAAACTGTGACGATGGTAGTGATGAAAAAGAATGTGAGTTACTTGAATGTTGGGACGAAACATTTTTCAGATGTGACGTATACCAGTGCCTGCCTAAATCTTATCTCTGCGATGGGGATTTTGACTGTGATGACGGCACTGATGAGAAGAAATGCGAAGAAAATGATTTTATGATGGTAAATTTTAAAAATTTATGTTTTTCATATTCTTAATTTATCTTAAAATAAATAACAGTGATGACAAAAACTGAAATTATATTTAGAGAATCCAAATTAATGCTTATTAATGAGACAAATTTCATAATCTGAAATGAAAATTACTCAATCACACATCTTACAGAATATTTTTGAAAAAAATTGCTTAAAACTTAAGCAGTAAAATAAGTACCCAAACTTTAATTAATAAAATATAGTGAGGCTTAAAGTAAGCCAATTCCAAATCCTGAAATTTAGAAAGTGCTTATAAATACAACTATCATTGAATTTCTGTTTGGAAGGATTCTTATGAAATATATCAAAGTTTCTAGTTAGAAGTATTTTGTTAATTTTATGCCATCAATTGACACACAGAGCTTGTTCAAAACAGAATATTATTAATCTCAATAACTACCATAGCTTTTTTTAGATACCATGAAAAGTCTCATAACCAACCTCACATTTTTCTTTTTGTTTTTTTGTAACTTCCTCTTCATATTTGGCATTTGCTTACAATAGTAGAACGCGATGTAAAAATTTTAAACTGATCTCTAAGATAAAAATACATCAATACCTAATGTGATGAGAATAAAACCCTCATTATTCTTTGTAATGAAATTATAACCATCCTCAAAACTGAAATCTTACTTGTATTCGATATTTAATAAAATCATAATATCATTTTATTAGCAATTAATCTGCTTCTAGATATTTGTATCAGAAATTTTCTAATAATAAGAATAATTTTTATGTGGATTTAAGCGATTTTAACTATATTATTTTGTGTTTATTATAAATGAGATAAGAACAGGATGCAGAGGTCGAGTAATGTAAAAGTTATAAATATCTATCAAAATCATAAATTCTTTGTTTTGTGAAACATAGTTTGATTTTAGTAGTTTGAACTATAGATTGAAAAAAATACACACACACACAGATACATCTTTAATGCTAAATAAATCATATCATTTCCAATAAAGCATTTTATGATTTCTTAGATCAATAAATGCATCAGTTGCAATAGAGAATATTTCAAGTAAAATTTTTCATTGAAATAATCATTGTGTTTTATATATTTTTTACATATTTATTATGAACAGAAGCTAAAAAATGATGTAATATTTTATATTTATATACTATCTTTACAGGTTTTACTCTGAAATTCATGAAATGAACCTAGGAATATAAAGAGATATATGGATTAAATATTATTTGCAACTCAACAATGATGATGATGAGAATTTGACAAAATTCCTATAATAAATTCTAAAAATTCTTTCATCAGTATTGTATAAAATAATATGTCTCTAAATCAATCATGTTTTTCTATAGAAGATATGTTGATGATAAAAGAAATTAAAACTATAGTTTGAAAAAATTAATTTTTAATTGCAAAAACCTCTTTATTATTTTTATTAGGAATTTCATATTTTAATTAAATAGATTTATAAGAAGTTCTTTTTATCATTTGACATTTAAATGCCTCTCTGTTTAAGATGGCTTTTCTTATAATATTTTCATTATTTAGCTAAATATAAATTAGAATTTATATTTAGCTATGATTACTAAGTTTATACAATAGCTAATTAGATTTTTTGTTATCTGCGAATCACCAATTTGTAAGCAATATTTTCACAAAATAAAAATACTGCTTAGATTAAAATTCATAGAAGCTAATTATTTCTAAATTGTTTTAGAAATTATATTATAAAATCATAGATTAACTCTATAACTTAATATAAATGTAGAAGCTATCATATTTAAATTACAAAATTCTTTGAATAGAATATATTCTTCATAAAATATGAATTAGGTATTTGTTTTATGGCAAGTAAAACAATACTTTAAACACTATTCAATAGACTAGCAATTCGATAATATCCCTTGTATTTATTTGTATAAAATGAGATTTAAAAAATTTTGAAGACTGCCATATATAATCAACATTAAATTATGTTTACAGTTAGTTAAAACATACAATTTGCAATGTAATTCATAAATTAAAATTATTGAATAAATTATAAACCTGCCTTTTTTTACTATATTTAGCAAAATGCATTTTGTATATTTAATCTTTTATAAAATGCACCAGGGTAACATTCATAAAAAAAACAAAAAGTAAAAATACAAATTTGGTGACTTTGTAGCAATTGTATTTTTTTAATTCAAAATTTACTTTAGAAAAAATGTCTAAAAATTATATAGTTTCATAATCTATGCTAAATACATTGTATCATAATTTTTAGTAGAAAAGACTTGCGTTTACAAGTTCAATTTTCAGCAGTGATTCTTTTCTTCCGATGTATCAACATACTAATGCTGCGCTTACGAGCGCAAAAAATCATATTATTCCATAGTGATTTGCAAATGATTTGGAAATTCAGCGAAATGGGTGAAAATATCGGCAATATTATAAAGATTCTCCACATAATGAAGTAGCATCCAAGAAGATAAATACGACTACAGATAGACTTGAACTATTTAAATTCTTAAGATTTGATGACTCTTCTTAGATCGTATGGAAACTATTACATTTTTGAAAGCTGATATTGAAGTCATTATGTGGAGTTTGCTGTAATGTAGCAAAATATGAAGATTTCTTTTTTTCCCCCTTTAATTTAATATTATGTATTGTTGTGATATTTTTTTTCATAATAATATTTTCTTACATAAAACAAAGTTATTGAAATAAAATTAATGAAATAACTAATAGTAACTTTAAATTAACTAAAATAAAATCATAAAGAAAACATTAATATTATATATACACTACTGGCCATTAAAATTGCTACACCAGGAAGAAATGAAGTTAACAAAATGATATTTATTGGACAAATATATTATACTAGAAATAACAAGTGATTAAATTTTCAAAAAATTTGACTGCATAGATCCTGAGAAATCACTACCCAGAACAACCACCTCTGGCAGTAATAACAGCAGTTATACGCCTGGGCATTGAGTCAAACAGAGATTGGATTGCATGTACAGGTACAGATGTTCATGCAGCTTCAACACGATGCCACAGTTCATCAACCGTAGTGACTGGCTTTTGGTGACGAGCCTGTCGCTCGGCAACGGCAGCATTGACCAGACGTTTTCTATTGGTGAAAGATCTGGAGAACGTGCTGACCAGGGCAACAGCCGAACATGTTCCGTATCAAGGAAGGTCCGTACAATACCAGCAACATGCGGTCGGGCATTATCCTGCTGAAACGTAGGTTTCGCAGGGCTCGAATAAAAGGTAGAGTAACGGGTCGTAACACACCAGAAATGTAACGTGCACTGTTCAAAGCACCGTCAATGCGAACAAGAGGTGACCGAGACGTGTATCCAATGCAGATACCCCATACCATCACGCCAGGTTATGGGCTAGTATGACGATGACGAATGCACGCTGCCAGTGTGCGTTCAGCGCGATGCCGCCAAACACGGATGCGACCATCATGATGCTGTACACAGAACCTGGATTCATCTGAAAAGATGACGTCTCGCCATTCGTGCGCCCAGGTTCGTCGTTGATCACACCATTGAAGGCGCTCTTGTCTATGACGCAGCGTCAAGGGAATCCGCAGCCATGGTCTCCGAGCTGAGAGTCCATGCTGCTGCAAACGTCGTCGAACTGTTCGTGCAGACACTTGTTGTCTTCTAAATGACCCCGTTTCTTGACTCACGGCTCGTGACGTGGTTGCATGATCCATTACGGCCATGAAGATAATATGCCTGTCTTCTCGGCTGCTAGTGATAGGTGGCAGTTGAGATCCCGCATGGCGTTCCGTATTACCGTCCTGAACCCATCGATTCCATATTCTGCTAACAGATATTGGATCTCGACCGACGCGAGCAGCAATACTGCGATAAGATAAACCGCAATCCTGGTACGCTACAATTCGACCTTTATCAAAGTCAGAAACGTGCTGGTACGCATTTCTCCTTCTTACACTAGGCATCACAATAACTTTTCACCAGGCAACAACGTTCAAATGCAATTTGTGTATGAGGAACCGGCAGAATTTCCTCATTTAAACACAATGTAGGTGTTGCTACTGGCGCCTGCTTTGTCTGAATGCGCTGAAAAGCTAATCATTTGCATATTACAGCACCGACTTCCTTTCGTATAAATTTCACGTCTGTAGTATGTCACCTTTTTGTTGTAGCAATTTTAATGGCAGTAGTGTAGCTGGAACTATAATAACAATAACAGAAAAAAAATTAAGAAAAATTTATTTGATTATTCATACAAATTTATTGGATTATTTGTATGTTACATAAATTTAAATAGTATTTTTAAAAATAAGAAATAATATGGAATAAAAAATAATGTTCAAAAAATATTTAAATATCAAAGAAAATTGGAAACAAGGAAAAGATACAACTAAATATTTGGATATTAATATTAAGAAATTATCTAAATATAACTTATAAAAATATTTGGTGCATTTCTTTTCGATAAGTATGGACATGAACCAATATACTAAGGAACTTAAAAAAATGGCATACATTCTATTAAATAACACCTAATGGTTGTCTAATAATTAAATACAATAATTGTAAAAATATAGAATTTTATTCAATGTATCATCATATTAAAGTAGAAATGTTTTTTGTACACAGAAAAAGAAATATTTTGAAAAAACTTTGAATTTAACTAAAATATTATAACACTGAAAAGTTAAAATATTTTTTAGTACTTATTTTCAACAAAATGACATAACTAATACATTTTTTATGTAAAATACATGAATTATATTTGCATAAAAAATTAATGAGATGCACCTGTGATATAAAACTTTGTATTTTCTATTTAATGTTAAGGTAACAATTTACGTAAGTTTGTGTTAGTGCAGTTTGGTAATTGTTTCAAGTATGTAAAAATGACAATATTTTTTTTATTTCCATCTCCTCATATTTCCTCCTATCTGCTATTGTAATATCTCAAGTCAGTTGAACGTTTGTGTTGAACTCTTAATTTTTTTAATTATTAGGTGAGAAACTTGAAAGCTATACAATTACAATAATTATTATTCATTCTACAATAATTGCTCAAGGCACTATAAATAAGAAGCGTACCTTCACATGATTAAACTTTCATGATCTTTATTTATTAAATTATTCAAAAGAAAAAATTATTAAACCTAGTGAACCAAAACTTGTTGGCAGTCTACAATAGGTTTTAGGTTTACTTAGAACTGTAATGGAATAACAACAGACTTCAAGTAACGTGGATGTATACTATAGTCACAGTTATCATGAGTATTATATTCAGATTTATTTTAAGTTTACTCAAAGTCATTGGTGAGGATTCTTTAAAAAAAGATAGAAATATCGTATTGTAAATGAAGTTCCATATACTTTGCAACCAGCATAGTTCACATGTTGATTATTACACGTGTCTCTATTTGCTAGTAGAAACAGTTCTAGTGATAAATGTTTTGAGGGAAAAATTAGGCTATCTTAAGAGAAAAATTTATTTTTCAACATATGCAATTTTTTCAAGTAAGTTTTCGCATTATTAAATTAAGATCCATTTGAAAGGAATAATTCTTTTTTTATGTAACCGTAAATGTTCTAATGAAAATTTTATTTTGTTATATCAAAGCAAGTTTTAACTGGGCAAAACAAAAAGTTCTTTATTTTGTTAAAAGAAATATTCCAAAATATTTTTCACTTAATATTTCGAACTCTTTAGAAAAATATAAAGCATAATTTAAATAATAAAAATGCTGTTTCGTATTTAGGAGTCATCTCAAATGATCAATTTTCCCCCAAATTAAAGCATACTTAAAGAAGTTCAAAATATTTATTGGTAACAAATTTTTAAAATATTAGGTGATTTGTGATTTAATTTTCTTAAACATTTATATGTAGTTATTTAAACTATGATACCAAATTTTATTTACAGTTTTTACAATGAAATAAAATAATAACTACCAAAAACATTTTTCTTAGTTGATATTATAATTCATTTATTATAACACAAAGATTAAATTGAGTAACTGTTTTATAGAAAAAGTAAATAAGAACTCTCGTAGTCTAAAATTCATTTCATAATCACTTAAAATTACATATTTATTAAGTGTTATGGAAATACAGAAGATTTTCTGTTGATTAAGTTTAACGTAACCACGGATATTTTTCTTTTATTTATAATGGCGGGCACTCTTGAGCAAGTAAGTACATTAGCCATTAGCTCATTTACCATTAGCTCATTCATTACAATAAGGCCGGAAACTGCTACTCATTTTATCGTTACCCGGTGGGCACTTGTGAACATTTCACGGAGGTACGAGTAGCATCGCCCACGCCACACCACTACAAACCCGTTTATAGGGAGGGCAACATTCATTCATTATCTGAGGAAAGGACAAGAAACACAGAGAGAGAGAGAGAAAGTACATCAATGCCCGGGCCGGGATTCGAACCCAGGTCCTCCCTATCCGTAGTCAGTTACGCTAACCACTCGACAGGTTGGGCAGCATAGCTACAGATATAGCACATTATGTTAATTGCGTAATATGTTTTATTATTTACCGAGGTAAAATACAAATTCAGTCATATAAGCATGTGATCATGTTTTCTTTCTTCATATAAAAAGAAAATTTATCAATAATCAATAACTGAGGCATAATTTCAATGATATAATAACCAGACATTAACATTTACTAGCTACTTAATATAACTTTAAATCATAAATGAAGCTTCCATTATTAAAAAAAAGTCATTTATAGATTAGATGGAAAATAAATTTCTTTTTCAATGAAAATCTGAGAAATATGGTAAAAGTGTGTGTTTCTGAAAACAAAATCAGTTTTCATTTTAAATAAATAATTTAATTGGTAAAGAAAATCATTCGAGAAATATACGGAATGCTTAGACTGAAAAGAATAGAATGTTGCGTGAGCAAAATAAAATTTGAATGATTTAACTTCAAAATAATAATTTATTATAATTGTCTTGCCATTTTTTTGGACTTAATATTTACGCATTTTATGCATTAAAAAGAGATAGTTTAAGGGAAAATATATAATGCATGCATGTATGCAATTTTAATTACACTCTTCTTAAAAGTGTGATCGATTTTCAATAAATGAATTTTTATTTCATTTATATAGAAAACTTCTAGGAAAATTACAAATCTCAATATTCACAAATAGAGATCAAAGTTTCTCATTGGAGATGAAGAAATTGAATATTCGCAGAGTTGACGTCAGCTGCGCCATCTGGTGGTCCCATTGAAATCCAGATCTGTACCATCGGTCATTTGCTCCCATTGTCTGTCACGTTTGATGATTTACTTTCGCTAATATCCACCACCACCAACAGCTGCTCGTGTAATTTTATTTTCTCACTGAATAAATGTATTTAGATATAAGATCTGCTAGATATAAGATCTCAGTAGAAGAATGTTTTCTGACAGGTGATGTTGTTCCAAGATATTTGTTAGTGAAGTTGTAGGCTTTTATGTATTCCTTTATGGCAATGAAAATATTGGATCAAAGTTTTCATGAATAAGAA
>JAPDSC010091947.1:0-33218 GCA_026290005.1 Latrodectus geometricus | reverse complement strand
TTTTTCTTTCATATAAATCAGGAATTAATCAATAAACACTAATAATCGTTTGCTATTTCGTATTTATTAATCCTTTTTTAATAGTTTTTCAGGTACATCTACTGTAGAGTGAACTTTTGTTCTGGAACTTCCTCAAAAACTGATACCATCTTGACCGTGTCTTGTTGAAAGCAACGCCTTTTTGTTTGTTCTTTCTTTTTTATACATTCTAAAAATCACCTGACTAAATTTTGCTTCTAAGTTAGGGGAATGCAAAACATATAATTTATTTTGAGCTGTATCAGTTTTAAGTATGTATAATTATTGGGAAAGTTTTTTTTCCTTTTATTATAAATTTAGGTTATTGGTGTTCTTTTGGGAATGATTGGATTGCGTTATAAGAGAAAACAGAATTTTAAATCCATAGAAGCTGATTTTTGTCAATTTGAACAGCTCAAAGTGCCGATGGCTTATGATTTATACACCGTTTCAAGTACTATGTAGTTTATATGTTTTTTTAGGGAGGGAAGTATGACTTTAGATTGTAATTGGACATTTTTTAAATAGTTTTAGGTTTTTATTCATTTCTAGATTCAAGAGCATAAAAGAGTGTGCTGCTTTTTCAAAATTATTACAATAGGTGATGAATAGTTCATGGTGTGTAATAAAGTATTTTAGATACACATTTTTATTACCATGTCCTACAGAGGCTTTTGGCACAAAGGAGTGTTCCCATTGTCCTTGTTCAGATGTGTTACAAAATTCTTGTCAACAGACTTGAAGATTTAATTGAGGATACATTTTAAATAGGATTTGGACCATGATTCAATCTATAATCAAAAATATCTTTTTTTTTAAACTTAATATATAATTATTTAAATTCATATATAATTTTATATTAAAATTTTAATGTTAAAATTATTTTCATATTAAAATATTACTTAATTTACATAAAATCACTACTTAACATACATAAAATCAGATTCTGACTCAGAAAAATCCTTAAACTAGTTGTGATACATGACTTCGTAAGTTACAAAAAAAATTTAAATTTTTTCCAGTCTTGTATTTTATCGTTTATATGCATTGTGTGTTTTATAGGAAATACATAGCATGATTTAATTTTAATACTTGTTTTGTATTAGAATTCAAATTAAGAATTTAGGAAAAATAATAGTTCCCCAATATGAAACCTGACAATTAATCATTATAATTGACTTTTATCATTCACACTAAAAAGAGCTTAGATTATTTGTTAACAACTTAGATAAATTCTAAACCTTTTACTTAAAATAAGTTAATTATTTTCTCTATATAATAAAATCATGTTTATTTTAATTGTTTGTAAGTTTTTGAAAATAAACCAAACACTTTTTAATTATATTGCTTTATGGATGATGACTGCAGTAATGCAAACATTTGTAATTAATAAGTCCCACTTTATTTATAAATGTATATATATATATATATATATATATATATATATATATATATATAAATTTATATATATATATATATATATTTATATATATAATATTTAGATATTTGTTTATGACTTACTTAGGTAGTCCAAAGAAACAGGGATGATTGATATAAAAACATAATAGCATTCACAATGCATGTCTCACTTAAGACCTTTTCTCTGATAGTATGCTGTATTAGCATATCACATGAAAGGAAATAGCTTAAACTTACTATACTATTATTCTGCATTCGAGAGTAGTTTCTGAATTTTTGGCAACATACGTGAAGTAATTGTGTGTGCTCTTTCCTCGCATATATCATATATTGCATCACAATCATATATTTGAAAATTCACTTTAAGGTCAGAGTACACGAATATTGTTTTAGAATGTAATGTATATTTTATGTGTATTGTATTAAAGTAGAAGATGAAAATAATGTATATTGATGGAAATGAGGACCCATTATTTCATATCTTTTCTGCTTCTAGAGGGCAGAATATGCATGTTTGAAGTAAGATATAATACTGAAAGGTGATGAGATGATTAAGATATAGTTCACGATAATCTATTTAAGTATTATAATTTTTTCAAAATATTTAAAATTTATTACGTCATACGGAGTCATTTCCGAATAAAAGATTCCCATTTAGAATACGTTTGCCCATATTTATTTTTTCTTTTTACAATGATGAAATACAGTGCAGATTTTACTGTTCTTTGTAAACAATAAGACAATCTGATGACGAAATTATATTATTTAAAATCCCAAATAATTTACAATTTAGAATGAGCAAGATTACAATCGATTTCATTTTAAAATATTAAATAACAGCCTTAAAGATGTAAATTCAATTTACGCTTAGGAATCTAACACGTATCAAGAACAAGAATCACTTCTGCAAAAATGTATTCCAGAATTCTGAACTTCTTATACTGAAATTTTAGTCCTGACACTCAACAATTACAATATCCAAATGCTTAATTTTTGGTACTGAACTACTTAATTACATATTTGTGTACTAGGGTCCAATGTATAAAATCTATGTTGATCAAAGGGATTGCTAAATCAAAAATACATATTGGTTGTTTCAATCTAGGACGAGATGTCGTATATTCTTATAAATCTTTCAAAATTTAGTTGAAACCCAGGTATTGATTGTTTCATTTTATTATAAGTTTGGTTTTTTTTTGCTTGTTCATAATTTACTGGGATTTACTTAGGGATATCAATTTTCTAGCCCTGAATATTACAATCCGAAAAATAAGTTATTTCTGAATATCAAACATCATTGCAATGTTTTACATATTTAAAACTTTGAACAAGAACTCAACACAAAGGAAATAAATGCTTGACTGTTTTCAAATCATCATTTTACAATCATTTAGGCATTAATCAAGCAGAATAAGATTAAGCAAAAATTCATGCATGATGAGAACTTTATGCATGAAATTGGGATATAATCTATGCAAATAAATATTTCGGCAATTACTTCAGTTCTAGTAACAGATGCAGGTGCACAAGCATTCTTATGCATCCACTGGAAATAATCTAAATATAACTTAAAATAAAGGAAATGATTTACATAAAATTGAATTAATATTATGAGCACAATAGGTCACATTTTGCACCATATCTGAAAATGAATTGACAGATAAATATGATATATTATCATTTAATAATCATTGCTTAAATGTTTAAATTAGTTCTTGGTCACAGAATAATGCAAATTCCTTTTTGGAGTAAATACACGCAAGATAGACACACAAGTCACATTCGATTAAATCATGTGAGAAGAGTATAAGGATATTTTAATTACTTCCTAATTTCAGCAACAATTTAAGTCTAATCAATCAAATGTACCTTCAAAACCTTAAAGATAATTATTGGAGATTGAAATTGCATAGATATGCGATGTTCTGAAAATATGAATATTTCATTTTGTTGAGAGCTTTACTTGGAGCTTTAATGGAAATATCGAAATGAAAAATTGAATAAGTAAAATATTCCTTAAAAATTGTTAAACTTTTAAGGAAAAAGAATATTTGCTGTTATTGCTGGGATGTCGAATTAGACAAAAATTTATGGACGAAAGAAGGATATTAATTTTTCAATTTTCATCATAATGTGAAGCTTTATGGAATGGATATCAACTCAGTTGTTGAACTCAGATTCAGTTATCGCTCTTTATTTGAACACATCTTAAAAATTTGTAGATATTTCCTTATTATAATTTACTTGAATCAGGACAAATCAGAGGATCATTCAAGCTGTTGAAATCATAATTGAATACAAAGATAAACGCAATAAACCGAAATCTGTGAAAATACTAAACTCGAGGTGGAATCAATGGAGATAACTGACTATTTAATCGAAAAAATAATGATAAATTGGAAAATTCCTTATTTAAGTTTCTTTATTATATTAACTTTTAATCATTATTATGTATATCTTTCAATATTGTAAAAAAATAGTACATTTCAGATGCGAAGTAACAGAAAATATTGAATTCTAATAATGTGATTTTTAAAAATGATTCACTTTGAATAAATAAAATAATTTTGATTTTCATAAAATTTTTTTTTCATAAAATATTTGTAGACTTAGTACGTACTTTGGTAAGCATTTATAATAAAATAAAGCAAAGCAAACATATTCAATTAATTTAAGACCTCTCATTTTTAAGCTGCTCTGCTCTAAGTTATTTTAACAGCTGAGGTAGACTTGTTAAACAATTTGTTACTAAATTTCAAAAACCATTGTTTCATTTTTTTATATATATAAAGCTCTTCAGATAAACCATAACATAATTCATCCTGCTTTTTCAATTAGTTTTCCTTTTCATTGAAGGGATCCCAATTTTTGATGGAGAAAAAAAAAAGAACAAGAAAGAAGCAGAGCCAAATTGCCGGATCTCCACTTTACAGAAAACAAACATAATTTGATAAAAGTAATCTTGACATGGGCATAATGCTTCTTGTTATATAATGCAGCTGTAAATTAATTTTTCTCCCAGAAAAATATCTAAGGTTACACCTTATTGGTGGAAGGTAAAAATAGTTTAAAATTATACGAATTATATTACGTAAGTATTTTAAACCAAAGCTTAAAGCATTGATATGTATTTGTTTTATATATTTTTACAATAAAGAGATAAGTGATACATAATCTCTTTTTAAAAACATTAAAATTGCTATTTATATTTTGCCTTTTATTCAATTTATTAACCACATAAATAATATCTAAAGCCCAATTTTCGTAGCGGATTCGAAACTTTGTCTGCTTACAAAATGGATTTTATTTTCATCAAAATCCGTTTTAATAACTTTTTTATTTACAAGATTTACTTGTAAATAAAAAAGTTAAGACAAGAGTTACTTGATTAAGAAATTTGGTTAGTAAAAAAACTCTAAGTTTGGGCACTTTTTCGTTAATTCGTGTCAACCAATATTGTCCTATTATTTTCCGCAATGAGTATTTAACAAGCTTAAAATAATGGATTTTTTATTTATGAAATGCATGAACTAATAAATGATGCCTGGATAACCACTTTTGACATAAGTAGATTTCATGTGAAAATTAACATGTTTTTAAGAACATTCATACCTCAGAATTAAAAAAACTATGCTTTTTATTTCGCTTTTTTTTCTTTTTTCTCTGTAAATACGAATACAATATACAATAAGTATTTTTTTAAATTGTCAACAAATTTTAACTTAACCTCTCAATTACAGCATATTTACTTATGAAACGTACTCAGAATTCTTTGAAGATAAACATTGGAATCATCATAAACATCAACATTTTTATTGACCTAGGAATGTAGTGTTCAATATCTCTTTAAATGTATATCATACAATATTAAAATTATATTATATTACAATACTCATACGAGAGATTTATGCTCGTTGGAAAGATCAGATTTCGCACTAAAAAAATGTATTTGCGTTTTTCATTTGGTCCGTTGAGTTATAAGGTACAGGTTTATAAAAATGGTGGTCAAAGAAGACAAAATTTTAATTGTGACTGCCAAATAACATGTAATTTTGATCTTCTCTATTTCATTCAGATACAGTTTATGTTGAAGATACTCCTCTTACAGGTAGGCCCTTCGTCAAAAATATCCGAATTTGACTAGCATTTTAATAGTCCAGAGGCTAAAGATTAGCCTTTAAAATAATTTTCATTGAGGTACTCAAAAACATGTAAATAAAGCCTTAAATTTGAAATAAAAATAATGGTTTTCTCTTTTGTCAACCTAATACAAAAGTTTGTGAAATATTTCTATTCAACTATTCAAGCTATAAAACGCAATTTATCCAGTCCCAATATTTCAGTTAATTTCTCTTGTGAAAAAATTCTATTATTATATGTATTATAATTGAATACATTTGACTCTAAGCAAGCATTTAAAATATTTATCTATAAATGTTTATGATATAAAAATTTTTATTGATTTTAATAACTTTGAATTATTATAAAGATTTGTTGGCTGAATTAAGATAAGATGTTCAAATATTAACTTAAAATTTTTAATTTATCTTTCAAATCTCATAATTCATATAATATTCATCGTCACATTATCAAAACTTATTGAATTGCTTAGATAATTTAATGTAATATATTCTGTCGTAAATGTAATATATTCTGTGATTAAAAAATATATAATAGATGTTAATTTAAATAAACGTTGTATGTGTGTTGAAACTTTTTTAATATGCACATTGTTAAAAATTACTACATTATTATACAAAAATAAAAAAAACATGGGACATAATTTGACTGTTAGCAGAATAGCTAGTAAATTATGTATGCTACTGCCTATGAAATTTATAATCAAGACTAATTATTTCATCAAGAAATTCTCCGTTTAATCATTTTTAAGATGTTAAGAAATTAAAATAGCTCCTAAGAAATAACGCTTCTAACATGTAAACTGCGGATTTATTTTCCTCATAGTACATGCAAAATGATAGATTTTATATTTTCAAAAGCAAGTGCTTCGATAAATTGCAAAATAATAATTAAGATACATATTTATGAGTAGTTATAAACTAATTTTTATGCATATATTTTGTATAGTAAAATAAAGTATTTTAGTATCACGAATATTATAATGTTTTGATATTTTTTAATATTTTAAATAAAATGATTAAACTAATATGAATGAAAAGAAACCCATTTTATAAATACTTTCGTACTGTTACTTTCAAGTTATTTGAACCATGAAAGTAATTTCATAAATTTTAATGGAGATTCTTCATTAATTAAAATATTATTCGAATAAGAAAAATTCATGATTTCGTGAGATCAAAAAATAACTCTTTTACACTACTTCTTTATCTATCTTTTTATTTTAACCGAGACATTATTTCTAGTCTGATAGAGAGAAAATTAAGTTTTTTGCTTAAAAAAAGAAATATGATATAATTTCTTTTAATTCATAGCAAATGAGAAAAATGTTTGAAGGGGAGAAATGTTTATAAACTAAATGAAAATAAACGTTGCTTTTGGCAATAAGTAAAAACAGGTACAAAAATGATAATTTATACAATTTTATGGAACTCTTTAATTGTTTCCTGAACCGCTAAACTTTCTCATGACTATAAAAATTTATAAATAGAAAGAGAACGTTGAAAATTATTTAATTAGATTTGAAAACATATTTGGTTTTGTATTATCTGGATGGAACAGTATCTTTTAGCACTGAAGCACAGTTTGACATTTGGATTCGATAACATGAACGCTGATTATCATTGCACTGTATACCTTACTGTTATTTCATCTTTTTCAGATACTCTTAGTATATATATATTTTAGTATTTGTCGTTAGCAATAGTTATGTGAACATTTTAGGATATGAATTATAAATACATTGAAGAGTATAAAATTGTATCAGCAATCATTTAAAAAAAATTTAATAACGAACTTTCAATTAAAAATAAAAGATTTCTTTAAATATACTATATAAAAAAATATACTGTACAAAAAAAATATACTGTAAAAAAAAAAAAAAAAAAAAAAACTGAACTTTCTTAAAGCAAAAATGAAACAAGAACTGTTTATAATATTTTAATTTCACCCCATCATATTTTATATTTAGTTTTCTATATGTAAATCTATTTCTAATTTTGAAAGATTTTCTTTGTCATGGGATCCAGCCATAACGTGATGACATTTGTATAATTTCAATTAATGGCCTTTCAAGAGAAAAAACTCTTTGTGCCTATTTTTTCTTTCCGGAAGCATATTTTGCTTCTCATGAAAAATGTTCTTCTACATTGGACCTATAGCTCATTAATCATATAGTCAGCTACAGTTTGTGCAACTTCTCTCGCGTGCTGTGAATTCTTAATGACACTTTTTTTTGCGTGGTGAATTAACAAGATGAAGTTAAACAACTATTCATGCTCTGATTTGTTATTTGATTGCTTTGTTATAATTAAGAGGATTTTACTTGACAGGAAGAACTTTTGGAATAAAATTTACAACTGATCATAACATCTTGCATTTGATCCTTGTTATTAAATGCTTTTTAATGTTGTAAGTTTAGTAACTATTTTTGAGTTCTTTTCAAAAATGTCTTAACTTAGTTCACGCAAATAGAAGTAATTACTTTTAAATAATGTTCATTCTTTTTAATATATGTTTTTAAATATGTATTTTTAGGATTCTTTTCGATCTAGTAATAGGATCTACGCAAACGGAGAAGTTGTAGGTTTGATATCAACAACAGTTTAATAAAGAGGGAGGTATTTTATAGACGCATCTAATAAATTCTTAGAATTTTTATGAGTTTTCTGCCTTGCTACATGTAAATTTGGTTCAGTATTTAAAAAAAAATCCTGGAAGGCAAATGGAGGATGAATACTTAATGACTTAGGATATCCTTCAATTATTTCACTGTTTGCAACACAGTTACTGGTATGTTTCCTTGACTGGCTGTTTCCGAAATTCCCAATTTGATTAGAAAAGAGAATAATAAACCTGCCCGATCACCTTTTGAAAATAGTTTATTTTTGCATACATAATTATAATGTTACAATTATCAACACTTTTGATAACATATTCTCAAGTAACATCATAGTGGAAATTTAATGTGTTATAAGTTGATAAGTTAAATTGCAGTTTGACAGAAATCTGTTTTGCTATTATGTAAGTTCAAACACACTACAATATAAAAAATATATTTGTAATTTCTTTCCTCAGTGTTATATAAGTTTTTATGTACGTTTTTAGCAAGAACAATATAAAAAATCCACATTCATATGTAGTCAAATGAAGACATTTTAGTGTAACAGACTAGGGAGGTAAGTATAGCACACTTATTATAAATATAAGAAAACAATATTGCTTGTTTACTGTCACCGTAAATCATGTCTTATTCCGAAAAATAATATTTGGTTATTCTGGACTAAATTTGAAAAATGTTGTTTAATCATTCAAAAAAAAAAATAATAAATAAATAAATAAAAAATAAAAGGAAAAAAGAGAAAGAAAAATACATGAATAAATATAAATAAAAAAAAATTTCCAATGTATACCACATACTGATATCTCGTGTCTATGGTAGTCATAGGACAAAAATTGTGTGAAAGATAACTTAATATTTTTGGAATCAAATAGCATTACCAACTTTGCCTAAGATTTACAAAAGTATTTTAATGTTTTAGCCTAACTTATATTGATTGTGGTTTTCTTAGAGTTATAATAGAAGCAATATTTAGTTCAAGTAATGTGGAAAGGCAGAGATTTTTAGAGCGAAAAATACCAGAGTCAATTTCAAACAATTTGAACAACATAACATGCGTTCTTTGTTTCTACATTTAAATTTGACTATGTGAGCTCTTGGAAAATTTACAAGAATCCTTTCTCTGGGACACAGGAAAATAACCATTTAAAAATTCAGTTAATCTGTGGTGAGATTTTCACTCGTTTAAAAAAAGAATCAAGCTATCAGG
Source organism: Latrodectus geometricus (assembly GCA_026290005.1). Lineage (NCBI taxonomy): Eukaryota > Metazoa > Arthropoda > Arachnida > Araneae > Theridiidae > Latrodectus > Latrodectus geometricus. The sequence continues at coordinate 23,814 of JAPDSC010091947.1, read as the reverse complement.
CTGTTCACTATGTAGTATCAATACTTTAAATTGAGTTTTAAGTTTATGGTAAATGAAGAAAATTAATGGATTTTTGCAATGAATTGTGATTAAACAAATAAAGTAAACATATCAATAAGTTATCACTGCTCTTCAGTACTTAAAGGGGTGGAAGTATGGCCCTTTGTCTAGTGGGGTACGCAGTGGGCATACCAACTTGGTGGTCTCGAAATTAGTGGGTTTTTTGTCATTTAGAAGCAGAAGACGGCCACCTATAAGGGGATCATTTCCGATGGAGGACATTGTGACCAAGACCTTCTTTACATGTCCCATCAGCCATTAGTGAACACAAAATATCTTTGGTTGGGATTCAAATACATTACCTTCCAAAAACGAAAAAGAAGTTCCTTTTACCGAACTAAAAAGGCCAACAAAAATATAATCTATGTAAAGAATTTTCTTATATCTGAAGAAAAAATGAATTTTTTTTCCAGAATTGAATTGAAAATTGTTATATGAAATGGAGTTGATCATCAGGATATTGGTTTCTAAATAAATTAAAATATAATTAATATTTCATTTCAAAATTGTTTTACAACATATATAATTAATTTACACCGTAATAAATATTTTGCATGGTGTTGCCTATATCACGTCCTAAACATTCTAAAAGAAAGCTTTTTTCAAGGAAGGTGCTGTGTCTCATTTTAAAACTGTCATATATCCGCAAATGCTGGTGTAAGATAAAATATTTATGGCATTAATGGTAAATATTATTTAAAGAGAATGATTGTGTTTATTTTTAGAAGCCGAAATTTTTCTTAGAAAGTTAGATACGTCTACCAGAAATCAGGGACTACAAAATCTAACAGGTTTGGATCAGGTGAGTAAAACAACTCAATGATTGTAATTCGAAATTAAATAGAAGCACAATTTCTTTTTAAGTTTTTGTAAGAAAAAATACTTGTTAAAATATCTTAGATTCTTGTATGAGTTAAAATGTTAAGATCGAGTTGCGTTACAAAATTCAAAAATGAATGAGATACAGCGAATCAAACATTAAAAAATTCAAATGCGATAGTTCTGCTTGTTTCACTGCATGAGAGAGCAAATATGTTTTTTATACTAATGTATGTAAGTGAAGAGGATATATTACTCTAATTCCTACTTGCTGAATTTCAAATCTGATAAATTTTGCCTTCAAAGCAAAGAATTATTTCAGCAAAAAATACACACAATAACACATATATAAATTTATTTAGACATCAATTATTTTCAACCAAACAGTGTTAAAATCACAACTAGCTAGCACAAAGAGTAGGAAAATGAGGCACAGCTGCCGCATAATCCATCATGCCGATATCCGAACTTTTTTGGCGCAAAGAAATGTTGCCCAGGTGAAATAATTGAGACCTAATAAATTCTCTCCTTGAAAAGGCATACGCATTTAAATAATAAATCTAAATCTGATAAATCAAATACGCAAATATATATTTTTAATATTAGGCTTTTAAAAAAGAAACATAAGAGTATTAATTTCGTAAATGCAATACAAAACATAAAAAATATAATTTTTAAATTTAAAAAAATAGCAAAATTAATTCTAATGCAAATGTAGAAATGTTTACAAAAAAAGGAAAATAAATTATAAAATACACAATTTAAATATTACCCTATAATACTAAAAAAAAGAAAATAAAGGATCAACAGATTTTCAAATGTGAATACAAATTTTAAAATATACCTTAAATTAACAACTAATTTTAAAAAAAGTTGCTTTATTTTAATTATTGGAATAATAAAAACGACCTACGCAAACTAAAAAAGGATATATAAACACAATATTAAATAGTAATTTTAAATAATTAATATAGAATAAAAAAAGTATTATTTAAATTATACGAAAAAGGACAACGCAATTTGGAATTTAAGTATCCAAATAATCAAGAAAAATCGGTAAAAATCACTTAAAAAATTCCGACACTCTAACCTCGCAAAAATTCTAAATATCATTTGAAAATGGAATAAAATATTCTAGCAATAGTATAAGTACATGAGGGAATAGAGAAATTTCTTATAAGCATGTCTGCTGTTTAGAATATTAACTAATATTTGAAAAAAGAAACTTTCTAAAATATTTTTTAATATTCTGGCAGGGAAAATAACGAAATTAATTATTAATTTGTTTATTTTTCTTTGAAATTCTTAAACAAAAATGATAAGGAAAATAACCAAAAGAAATATTGAAAAGATCAAATTAGGAAATTAAGTAAATCTGTGGTACTCACTTGGTTTTAATTGTTTATTGTGAAATATCATTGGAAATTTATTAAACTTTTAAATAATATTATATTTATTTTTAAGAGTATAGGCTATTTTTTTCACATATTTAATTTACAAATTTTTACACTGCTTTTAATCGTTGATTAAATTTATGAAAAAAATATATTACGTAAATTTTTCATTGCATTTGCTGTTTATCGTTTTTCAGCTTGTTGTTTCAGATATTTTGTTACATAAGCAGTGTAGTTGTAAAATATACTTTTTTTTACCTTTTCGTTTTAATATGTTTGATGTTAGCATAGTGAATTTAAAATGCGTTGTAAATAATAAATTTAAAATTATTTAGCGTTCCTACACCAGAAAAATGTTTACTTCTAATACTTTGTGGCGTATATGAACAACTAGCTGAACTTCTAACTCAAACGTTATGTGATACTCGTAAGAAATATTACTAAATTTATATCACTCATTACTTTTCCTTATATCCTTCAACATTTGGTTATATTCTATTCTTTGGGATAGTTACACTTTAAAATTTGCAGACATTGATACATGCATCAAATTATTTAGACGCAGCATCAATTAACATCAAAACAATCTTACTAGAAAGAAGAATAGAACGCAACTGAATCTGAAAAGCGTCATCAAAAGTAATCAGAGATAAAAAATTAGTAATAATTTTCTGATACTCGTTATATTAGGGATATAATGCGCATGTTCAATGACGTAGAAAAAGAGACGTTTGTGTGCTACTGTGCATTTCTAATATATATTTTACGTCACTCTTTAGTCGACATTATATCTCGCCAATAATTTCTCAACTAAGATGAATGACACGAAAATGCTCACTCTTATCATAAATTTCCGGAGCCAATTTAAGTGGACTCTCATTATCGCCAACATGTAATATGATAATAGGTGTTAATTTTTTTGAAATACAAAGCTCTAATTACCGATCTCAAAAGTTCCTGTCTGAAGGATATCTTAATAGATTAGTCTAGCAAAGTGTCCTTGATTATTGGTAAAGATAACAACACCACCCACATAAATATCAAGTAATAATAGATTTTAAATCATTTTAAGTAAATAAAAGGAAATTATATATTGTAACACAGTCCTGAATCTTAGCATTAAAGAATGCATCCCATTATTATCAAGGATTATTTTGCTTACGCGGTCAATCAATTTTACGCATGATCCAATTGATTTAATTTGAAACAATGCTCTATAGTATAAAAAATAATTTGAAATTGTTATGAATATAGGAATATGCGCATCGTCCTAGGAAATATTAGTTTGGGGAAAAAATAAACCATTATTTTTTCGGTAGACGTCTGTAGTGATCGATATCTCGTGAGGTATCTATCAAACAATTTCAGATTTATGCTCGTTGGAAAGGTGACATTTGACAATAAAATATCCTCTTGTGGTTTTATGTTTGATTAATTCAGTTACGAGTACAAGGTTTTAAAAATGGAAGACAACAAACAGAAAATTCGATACATTTTCGTTTTTCTCTTGTTTCGGCAAAAAAGATAGCCGGGTGGCTAAAATTGTGAAAGGTGTTTATCGTCCTATATAAGACTGTAACAACCAGTTACGTACAATTTTTGTTTCGTCAATTCCGTTTGGGTATTTTTGATGTTAGAGATGCACCTCGCATGTGGATACAGCATCGTCGAAAATGTCTATAAAATATCATAAATGATTGAAGTTAACCGCATGTCAGCAGTCGTAATGCGCAAGACGTAAAAATCTACATTAAAGCTGTTTTAAACCTTTTTAAAAAGTGAATCCAAGAGAAGTTACATAAAGTTCACGTAAAAATAATAGATTTCTTTTTCCCAACCTAATATAATTGGACTAATTCTCTGTAGACGGTACATTAACATCCAAGCAATCACACTAATGCCAGTTACAAGAGGGGCCGGAATCGGCTTGCCGATGAGAGTCGCATCAGGGTGATAACCTACAAATGATACCACTAGCAGTCAAAACATGTTCTCCTTGAGCAAATGTGTTCCGAAAGTATTACGTTTCGATGAAAATATTATCGCCAAATCTGAATGATCGTTTGCCCGATATTTTACAGATATCATTCCGTTCGTGGACCCAATGCTTTCAATAAATGCTTCGAAAACTTCGACAACCACCAAATGTTCACGAGACAAGCCACTAAATAGAAATTACTTTTATTTTTAATTTGCGATTATTTTCTAGCTTCAAATATTTTTTATAAAGTTTTTGCCACACTGAAGTATCACCTACGTTTTTTAACCTTGCTGAATTTAAAATTTCACTAAAACTGTTGTTCCAGATATTACAGAAAAAATCCTCTAAAAACTATTTTACTTACTATATGACGTTTAAAAAATATCTGAAGCTTCATCGGAATTTACGTGAATCCATGATTTATCGAAATGAATAATGACATTTCAGTTAAATGCTTCCGAACCAACGATGACAATGTTGCTTTTGTCCGCTCAAACACTCCAACTAGAGATTTTTTCTTCTCACATAGTGCCATTTGCTTATTTATCCATTTGTTTTTGGGGGGGGGGGTCATTAGAATCTTCATTATTTTGAATTATGATTAGTCTAGTCATGATTAGAAGGAATCTGAGTTATACAACCAATTTATATGCTGTTCCTATTTTTGTCTCTTTTCAATTTAAGTAATATACAACTCCATCTTTCAACAACATAATACTCACATCATCACTTCCAAAAAATAACCTAGAATTTCTTGCGACACATCACTTTCCATAATCGGTAAGATTCTCAGATTTAATTTTAATCAATAATTATGAAAGCAACAAAAGTGTTAATTTAAATATTTTTGTTTCTTTAAGCATTTTTGATGCATGATAAATTGAATTAAAATATCTAACATACATTTTGTAATTACAAATACTTCAATATTTTTTAAAATGAAATATCCCATTCCAACTCTGTACAATATGATTACTTTTAAATTACTATAGGAAATAGTATAATGAAATTCTAGTATTAATTTTTCTCTTGTAAATATTTTGAACAATAAACTCTTCTTTCCGTGTAATTACACATTTATATTAAAGCTATCAAACATGTGCATGAATTTACATCAATTCTATGAAATTCTCGTTCGGTAGTTCAAATAATTGATACATATATACAGTAGAGAATCGCAGTGGTTAATAAAATATACTTAAATACTACATTAGAGCCACCCAACAAATCTAGTGGTTAGCGTAACTGACTACAGACGGGGAGGACCTGGGTTCCAATCTCAGCTCGGACATTGATGTACTTTTTCTCTCTCTCTAGGTTTCTAGTCCTTTCCTCAGATGATGGGTGTATGTGGCCCGTACTATAAACGGGTTTGTGGTGGTGTAGCATGGGCGATGCTACTAGTAACTCATTGACTTGGTTCACAGGTGTCCACCGGGTGACAATAAAATGAGTAGCAGTTTCCGGCCTTGTTGCGGGGAATGGGATAATGTACTATGCTTGCTCAAGGTTGCCCACCATTAGAAAAAAATCATTGCACTAGAAATCCTTTTTTTCTAATTAATTATCCTATAGTGTATCATTTAAGGAATCAATTTTACTTTAGAATTAAAAGTTTTCTACACATGAAATTTTCGGTCAGAAAATGTTAGAATATTTAACATTCAAATAAATAGTGTTTTGTATCATTATAATACTTCTTAATTAATATTCATAAGACAATTAGCCATGCTTTCTAGTGCTGTTTTCCGTTTGTAAAACTTTTTTTCAGTTCTCTATCTATTGCTTTTAAGTTTAAAAAAATGCTTTCTTTTTTTTTTTACTCCTACTCTTCCTAAAAGATCAGAAGCAGGGGAAATTCTAAATTTATCTTTTTATTCTTTTAATTTTTTTTTTTTAAAAATGGTTCTTCATACAAAGGAAACTTTAATTACCAAATAAATCTCGAACCTCTTTTCGGAAGATTTATACTCTTTTTCCATCGAGATATATCCTTCAAAATAAAGAGTAAAGACATAAAAATGAATAATGATTTATTCTCTTATTTCGTTCTTTCAACAGTGAAATGGATACAGGGCTGCAAGTCTTGAGACGTTTTCATTGACATCAATTGAAGAGTTTGAAAGATTAAAGGTTCTTTTGGCAAAGATCCAGACTTATTTCTTCTCTTCTACATTTGGGATGGGTGTAAAACATCCTTTTCCGATGGATTTAGTCTTGAAATGTGTTTTATCGCATTAAAAGCATTAATGTGTGTCTTTGAATTTAGGAAATGTGTGCAACGACTAGACGATGTACTTAACTCGCTTTTTTTACTAGATTCTTTAATTGCATTGGAAGCGGAATGATTGTATCAAAGGAATATACATGTAATTTAGAGAAATTATGCGAAATATTTTTTGCTTTACTTTAAATCAAAGCTGTGCAATTAAGAATAATTTTCTTTACTCTTAAGACTAAAATTAGTTCAGAAATTAAAAAAAAATAATAAAAAAAAGAAGAGAATACATATTCTATTTTTAAATAAACAGTCTAAATTTAACAATAATAGAGATAAATGTAATCCAAGAAATCAGTATTATTAATTATAGTCGTTATTTTTATTGGCCTGATATCTTTCAACAAAGCGGACATGGATAGTGGCAAATCTGATCTTTGATCCTCTAGTGTATCAATTTAAATGAACAAAGTCTTATCCAAAATATTAAGGGTCAAGAATCTTAAACAATTTAATACATCACTTCACCAGTAGATTAAAAGACTTAACAGAATAGTTGCAGTCAACCAGAACCGATAAAATTTGTTTCCTTTTCAATAGTGTGGATATTTGAAACTTAATTAAGTTTATTTTAGCATTAAGTACATGCTCCAATTTCTAACGATACTTTTGAGAAACTCAGTCAATCAATTTGAGGAGCTAGAATTATCATGTTTCAAATAAAATACTTAAATAATTTAAAAATGTTTTTTTAAATAATTTCATAATGTTACTAAAATTACCTTATTTTAAACTGTTACAATATATTTATTTTGTTTTAATGTGTTTTAATAAATTTATTTTAATTCAATTTTTTTATTTTTTAGCTTATGAAATCTGAAAGTTTTCAGACAAATTCATTTTCTACAAATAAATTTTCACAATTTTTTTTTATACAAATTAAAATGGTCTGTAATTTTTTATATAAGACATCAATATTTTTAGTGGTTATCCTTTTTAACACACATATCATATGTTCATGAAAATGTGTATTTGCTTATATCTATATAGGAATTATTGTACAGAAAAATGTTAGGTAATTACAGGAGAATAATCATACACAAAATTAAATCAGAATATTATTTTGAAAAACATAGTATAATTTTGAAATAGTATAAAAGTATTAAAAAAATATGACTAATTCAAGTAACGGGAAACTGTGGGCTGATGTAGAAACTTACAAAACATTTTCAATAAAATAAACTCTAAACTTTTAATGAAATTACTGTTTTAAATACTTTTGTGTCTACTAGATATTTCCCCCTTTGTTGTTGATAACTTGAAACAAGATAAATGTTAGTTTTCGAGTTCTATTCACTCTAAACTTTAGAATGTTTGCTCCAGGTATGAAATGCACATTATACAATGTTTATGTCAAAAGTAACACTCCGAAAACTGTGATGTGAAAAGGGATTTTTTAGTTCGAGGAAATAAATATTAAAAATAGGATACTAAATATATACAAAGCCTCTTGCACAGAATACAATCCATGTTAAATAATTATAAATCTGGAAAAGAGTCTGGATAGAATTGTCCATTTTACGATTATTAGATTTCGGTAGACCACCGGCAAATTTTTAAATACTGTTAAATGTTCTTCACTCTATCTTACCGAAAGCAGTTTTAAAAAATGCTACGGTGTTTTTCTATTATTTCTTTCTATACGTAAGATGAATTTTTTCTGATGAAACATAATTTTAATTTTAAAAAATGGAGTGATAAAAAAAAGAAAAATAACTTTAATGTTGAGATATAATTTTCTTGAATTATGCATTGATTCAAATAAACTGTACGACTGTCAGAAATGGATAGATTCAGTTTAATTGTACGCTTTCGTCATATGAAAAGTCCTTGGGGAATGTCTGGACACAATGTTATGTTTATTATTGAACAGGATAGGAGCTATTATATCGTATGAAATGTAAAAAGAAATTATTTTCTTTAACCTTTCATAAGATGTATGATTTAATTTTCCCATTATAGTCAAATTTTGCTTATAAAATTTGATCCGGTTTAGAGTTATGATTTAAAATGGATTATGAACCACTAATATGTATGCGACTGAATTCAATTAGTTTCATAGATAAAAAAAATAAACGTTCATTGAATTAACAAGAAATAAATAGGTAAGAGGGCTTCATAACAAACTTGAGATCATGCTTCATGATAGTGGTTTATTGACTTTGCTCCTTCATTTCATTATTTTCTTGGGCTTTATACATTTTTAAGATCAGCACTTTGTAAACAACAATAGTATAAAAAATATACGTTTGCATCATTACCATTTCTAAACCGAGAGGCTCAACTAAGCTTGATATTTAAACAAATACATAATCTTAAACTAAACTGATTAATAGCGACAAGAAAATATTTTGGTGGGTATTTCTTCATTTTCTCTCTTAAAAACTTAATTTTAAATGTCGGTAAATATTCTTAAGTTCTAAAATTTTATTTCCCCATTCTGTTATAGAGTAAAACATTCTGTTATTTTACATTCTCTTGTATTCCTAATTTGAAACTTCTGTCAAATGATCACACTAAATGTATGAAAAAAATAGCATATCTACCATAATAATTTATATTAATTTCAAAGAACATGTATTTTATGTTGATCGCAAAAAAAAAACTGTCAACTAATTTGGGAAAGTAAAGAATACACCATAAAAAGTTAAAGAACAAATATCAAAATGTAAGCTGAAATGTTCAAAAGAATCACCAATTAAATACAAAAGGATCCCCAATAATTTAACAATGTGTTCTAATATGAAAAAAAATCTTTTTGGTTTTTGATTGCTTCAATAATGATTTTGTTTTGAATTATTGAGTGAAATTGTTTGCATGTAATTAATTAAACCCATTAGCCATTCGAATTCATAATATTCTATTCTAATATAAATTCCTTCTGTAAGCGCTGTATTTTTACAAAATATTATTCACTTTTAAAATATTATTTATGTCTTAATTAATTTTAAGATAAAATATTCATACACGTTCATCTTATATATAAGATTCTAATTTTATTAACCACTTAACGCAATTCTGACACGGGTAGAAGTTATTGGGAAATTTGCACTTGCTCGTGTCGCACAAGAGTGCTCTTATACCTGGCATTATTTTATTTCTAATGGCCATCTGAAATACATTCTTGTAAAATTAGGTAAACTAGATTATATTTAAACTTATTTTACATAAATGAGACACATGTATAATTTGCTTGTAGTTTTTGTGAAAAAACAACTCGTGCTTTAAGGGGATAAGACAAAGTTGTATTCAAAAATAAAATAGTGCTTGTAATATTTCAATACTTATTTTTGCTACTATCGTTCATCGTTTCCTAAATTCACCACCAGGAAAACTATGAATAATCTCCAGAGACAACACGTGACCATTAGTGCAAGCAGGCACTTTTTTACACCTTCAGCTTTCTTCTTTTGAGTGAATTCCACTTTATAAGGATATCGCTATACATCCTACAATACAACATTTTCTGTTTACCACGGATATTCGCTGAAGCTGGGTCTCCCGGCTCCATGTGGGAGGCATCAGTTAACAGCTATCGACCACGCGAGGGAGGAATACATCCCCAAGGGCGACAATTCCATGCATCAGTTATCCCTCGGTATTCTTTATAAGTTGTCTTTACAACTTTTCCTCTTCTAACTCTCTTTCCAAACATCTTGTCAGTGAGGATATTTTTTTTGTCCTGAATAAAAAATTGCAAGAAAATGGTTTGATGGAAAACGCCTGCGGATGCTAGAAAGAAATTCCCGTGTAGTTTTCTGACACCTTGGATGAACAGATTCGAAAAGTGGTGACTTTAGAATCAGTTGTGTCAACAAGTGCAGGGAAATTCATTTTGTTTCAATGCCAACAGTTTTTGACACTGTCAAAGATTCTTCGACATCAGAGGTTGGGAAAGAAAAGTTTCCTTTTTCTTGAAAAATTCGATTATTATATTGCGAGATCTTGAGGCTATTTCGGAGAATGACCTGCATTTATATTTTTTCAAGCCTTCATAAATGTTAGATGAGTTGTTTATATCTAATTTTTTTGCTCAATTTTTGTCCAAATTTGAATTCAGAACGGCTGCACGAAATAATATGAAACTTTTTTATGAATGTTGAAAACAAGGTAACAAAGTCATGTTTCGCTTTGGGAATTTGTCTAGGGCATTTGCATTTAATTAAAATCATAATTATTGGTGATATGCAGTCACTGTAAAAATAATTATGGTGTGATGCATACAATTTCAAAATGTGTCTCGATGCAATAATGAAAGTGTATGGATATTTACAACCTCTTTTAAAATTGTCATGAATGCATAACTGATGTGGATGGGGAAAGATAGATACGTTAACGGGTATCTCTTTCTTTTTTACATAAGCACTGCATAAATTAAAAAAATAACTACTTACAATTCTTATCTTTTTTTAAAACTATTATTATATTGTTTATTAAAGTGAAGTTGCTTTCAAATTTCTCAATTCTCCTCTGATCGAAATTATATTGAAAAATGGATGACATGAGTCCCGATTTCAAAGCTTCTCAATTACAAACGATTGAAAGGAAACATATTTCACTTTTGTTCTTCAGCAAATCGTTGTTACCGTTAAGTAGGCCATATTTTAATTTATACTTTCACTTTAAAATGTTTTTTGTGTATTTGTTTGTGTAAACGACATATGATAAAAGTTATAAGAAGAGGAATTTTTAATAAAAGTTAAATCATGAAAGATAGTAACATATTAGAATAACACTTCCAAGATTTCTGATATTTCCTGCCAATTAATCAGGTCCAGAATAACAATTTAATGGATATTAAATGAATGTGAAGTGAGATAACAATGCAAAGGAAGATACATGTAGTCTTCCTTGCTATATAGTGCATGAAGTTATATAATGAAAGCACTTTGATCGATTTTTATCAACAGTGTGGATATACATCTAGTTAATATTGCATTTCTGAAGAGTCAGCAACTAATGTTATTTGTTTTAATTGTTAGTGCTGTTTAATAACATCTTGTAACAGGACGTTGCATAATTATGTGTAGTCTTCTTTGTTATGATACGTCTTGATGCAGAGTGTATCATCTATCTTTAACTACCAGCTGTATTAAGCACATTCTATTAGTTTGTCACTCATAGAAAACAGTGGAACATCCAGATAACATGGAACTATGGAAACGAAATAATACGCCCTCACATAACACTAAGGTTGATGATCGCTAGTTGAAATTTTGTAAAATATGCACACACATTGAGCACTGACCTGATTAATATATAATCTGCTTCAAGTTCAAATTTTATAATTGTAGAAAATTGGTCATGCGAGTATCATAAAGTGAATATCTGCAATGATTCAATTTGTAATAATTTTGACGTCTTCTTTGTTATGATACGTCTTATTTTTTTTTTAAAAAAAAACGTATAAGTAATGCCTTATACGTTTTTTAAAAAAAATATCGTCATTATGAACTCAGTAATATTTATAATTAATAATTTTTGCGCACTTATTGCTTTTAATAACTGTAACTCTTCCACACATAGTCGCTATGAAATTATTATCTCTAATTTATATTTGGGAAGTTCTTTTTATGATGATTGTATAATCACAGTCATAAGCAAACATTAACTTAAAACAATATGAGATATATCATTATAGCTTGTGATTCAATATTTGACTGTTTATATCATTATAGCTTGTGATGATTCAATATTTGAATTAAATCTATCTAAAATACAGTTTTCAAATTACTGTGAGAATTTCAATCAAATTCCTTCTGTATGATAGATTTGGTCTCACATGAAGCTGAAGATGGAGTATGCTACACCATTTTAGACCTTACACCAATTTCTTTATAGATTTTTATGCCCATTCTGTGGAAATTTCAGATATTTACTGAAACAAATCGAACAATCTTTAAACGATACGCCTATTGTGGACATTCATGGTACTCATCAACTACAGGCACTACGAAATCAAAATTTCCAACTTTTTTGGATTAGGACTCCTGTCTTTTGATGAAGTTATATTATAAACAGGCTTACACAGTGGCTTATTAAAACATAACTCTAAAAAGAGAGAAAAAAAAAAACGATATCAATCCCAGTACCTCTTGATTAACGGGTGATGGATTACCCACAATACTTGATCTGTCACTCCAGATGCATCATTTCACATGGAAGACGTTGCAACTGCGACCAATTTAACGTGACATACCCACGATTAGTGAAGCTGATCTTTGGTTAAACCAAGATTCGAACTCACTATGTTTGGATAATGAGAAAGATGTTCAAACTATTCAGGCCACCAAGGTTAGTACTACACGTATTTGTCACAAATCTCATCAGTTACATACGTAACAGCATTCTATATTTTTTACTAAAGTAAAAGTGATAAAATTAAAAACTACTATGTGTAATGAATTTACTGTATAATATCGACAATGCACTTATTAACTATTAGGTGACAGCAGTGTTCCCATAGAATATAAATACCAAAATATGATTTGAATAACTATAGATCAAATTATCCTTCATTTGTCGAACTTATAAGAAAAACTGTTTTATGTGTTTAAAATGATACAGATAAATATGTGTAAATAAATATAATTTTTAAGAAAAAAAAATTCTTACGGCATGTGAAATATTTTTTCACTTCAGTAAAACAGCATGTTCTAGTTTTTATCAGGTTCTTTAATATAAGTTAAGAAAATTATTAAGAAAAACATTCTTTTAAAATTTATTAGGAGCAGCTTGCATAAAATTCATACCACTTCGAATATATTAAGCAAATATCTTTATTTAACATCTTCATTGAAGTTAATGAGAAATATTTAAATAATAATTTAACTGAAGCAATAAAAGTTTAATATTTCTTTAAAAAATTATCATAAAAATCAGCTCAGGAATTTCATTCAACAGACTACAATCATGAATATAAGTCTAAATTATTATTTCAGGAAATAATTTTGTAAATACTTAGAACACACGCTTTCAACATTTTTCTTATTAATTAATGCAAGTCATAAAATAAGTTTAAGAATGAGACATTTATACAAATAAGGAAATACTCATTTATACAAATAAGGGAATTTTTTATATTAATTTACACATAATAGCATTTAATTAGAAATTTTTCTGCATTAAGTGGAATTTTGCTGAGTATTTGAAAAGCAAATATTGTAGAATCATTTTAGTTTTTATAATCACGCGAAGAAAGTTTTGTTTAAAGACACATTTGAAAAATTTTTAATTATTAAGAATTAATTTAATCTATGATATTTTTTAAATAATATCAATATATTTAAGCATTGAATTAATTTATTAATGCTTCTATTAATTTTTCAGTGAAAAGTTAGAAAAAAGTAAATTATTCACTGAAAAGTAATATTTTAACTTTAACAAATCGTCTGCAAACGAATATTAACTTCATTTCTTAGAATTATTTATATATATTTTATATTATATGACATTCCTTTAGTAAAAACTTAAGAAATAAGAAGTTGAACTTTTAAAAATACAATTTTCATGGAAAAATCATGATTTTTAATTTTCTAATGTAGAAATTATATTTTTAGTAAACAATTCAGTTCTTTTTTATTTCTTACACTTAAATTTTTAGGAATATTTTTAAAATATTTTTATTTTATCATAATCAATTAAAACATTCTTTGCATTTTAGATATTGTTAAATCTGTTAAGCAAATTGAAACGTAACCCAATACAAGATATATAAGGTATTATTTTTTTCATTTCTTAGCTATTGGAAAAAAAAAAAAAAAAAAAAAAAAAAAAAAAAACTCTACATTTTACAGTTGTTTTACCAAAAATTTAACAGATTTTGTAAGAAATATAAAAATGATATTATTTGCGATTTATTAAAACCTATATTTAAAAGTTTGCTTCATCCTATTCTGAGAAAAAACGTGAAAACAATAAATAAAATATGAAGACGTAAAAAATTAATTCAAAGTCGACAAAGTTAATAAATATTTTAAATAGGTAAAAATGTACACATAAACTGTCAATGTCTTTTAATTTTAGCTACAATTTCATAGCTTTTTATTTTTTTTTCTCTCTCTCTCTTTTGAAGCTAATAAATTATTATTTGAAAAACATTTAGCCTGAATTTAAGTATGTGAATTCAAATAATTGATTTATGAAGATTTTTGCCCAAGTTTAAATTTTTCTTATCCCTTAATCAAATACATTTTTATATTTTAATTTATTTATCATGATAATTGGAATATGTATTTAAGAATAGAATTCAAGAGGAATATTTTTATTCCAATATCTCATACAAATATTTCTATGTTTTCCTCACAATACAATTTGAAATATGTTTTTAAAATTGAAAACAAACATCCAAGAAATCCGAAATGGTGGAAAATTTATGACAGCGTCGTATATTACTCATCCGCAAGTAATTTCGTCCCTTTCTTGAACGACTAGTCCGTGTTTTATATCATCAAGAATCGCATGTTGAGAGGCAGATGCTTTTTACGACAGACCGACAGATGGCGCTGATCACCCGTCATAGCTCCTCAAATAACTGTGGATAGGAGATGAAAAACTGAACTCAGAGTGATATAGATATGAGGATTTATATCGATGTTGTGTTTAGACATTTTTTTGGAAGATAATACAGAATGAATGGGAGTGTAGTTGAAGGAAATAGCAAAAGCAATTTTGAAAGGTGGAAAAGGAATATGATATAAAATGTTATTTTTGTTCATTATTTATTGAGTTTCAAGACATTCAAAATCGTGGCATTACAACTACAGTTAAAATAATTAATTGCATAAAAAAAGCGTACTTATAGCACAGTATTTTGGAATTGCTGTTGTGTGCATAATGTCTATATATCAAGCTACTGGGGGCATTTAGAATTATTTTATTGAAATAAAGAAAAATATCGCTACCTCTATATAAATATATATGCATATAAATGTTTCAACTTATATACCACTAAACACGTGTCTGTATAAATGAATAAGCACTTATAGTTTGGGAAAATTTAATGTTTATAACAATTATATTGTTGTTCCATATGTTTGCACTGCTTAATATATTAAATTTCCTTTCTGCATTTTAATTGATGCAATGATACAGAACATTTCGTTGAACAGTTTGTTATATTTTTGCCTTCAATTGTACGGCATATTTTTTTAAGTTTATTATAAATTTTTAAAATCAGATCATAAAACTTACATTATTCTGCAATTTTGCTCGAAAACATTTGTTTTACATACCCATTCAATTATTGCAAATGAAATTAAGCTTTTTTATAAAGAAATTATAATGACATGTATAAAGTATAAATAATTGTGTGTCATTTTATAAACAAGTGATTATGACATACGTGTGAGTATATGTATGCATACATTAATGCATATGTTGACTTTTACTAAAACTGATTTATTACTTTAATGTTCATTAATTTCTTTTGGAGTTTTACCATTTTGCCTGCGCTGATGGAACTATCACCTATTGTTGTTACCAAATGAAACAAAATATCACAAATTTATGCTATTTCCATTATTATTCTAAACTTCATAATTTTTACAAATATTTTAAGTTATGAAAAAACAGCCATGCCTTCAAAATATTTTTCCAACTCACAGGTACTATTTTTTATTTGTTTCCGTTAGTTATCACCAAATATGTCAGGGCGGCGAGATTTTAACGTATACGAAATGTAATAGTACACTTTCTTAAAGTTTTTTCTGGAGAAATTTTTCTTGTTTTCAGTAGAATAATTATCTTCCTTTACTTGATTATTTTGTTTCAAGACACAGTATTTTACTTTTTCTTTAATTAAAACTTTTGCTTTAAATTAAATTTGAGTACAATAACTGACAAATTATTAGAATACAAGTATCATCCCTGCATATGAAATATCCGAATTAAGATTATATTAAAAAATTTGCGTATATCTATCAGGATGCCACTATTATCATACATTAAGTTTAACAATTAGACAAACATTAAGAATGAAATCAAACATTAAGAATTAAAATCAAAACATTAAGAATAATAAACATTAAGAATAAAATTTATTTCTGGATTAAGGAAATTATTAGTAATGGAAAAATTTTGATTCGCCTTGAAAAGAGGCCAGATTTTTCGATTTCTTATGTCTGTAACTTCATGTTTACAGCCTTAAAATAGATTCTGTGAAGCTACCTAAGTACGGGAGAAGTTTTTTGTTTACTATACACGACCCTTTAATAAGCCGAATGGAGCTCTGATTTTCCCCAGCTTGGCAGCAGTGATCCGCGCATCAGTTGGACCTGTTCCAGGGTCAGGCGGATTACGCTGCCTTAGTTACAGCATTGGCTTTTCTAAATGAGATACATCAGTCGTTCTTTTTCAAAGATAAAATGCCTTCAGTGAGACAAAAATTCCCCTTGGCTATTATGAATATAATTACTTAATCCAAAATCTCTTGAATCTTCTCCCAAGGAAGTCCTACCATTTCCTGATATTAAATACTTAAATATTGTCCTTGTAAATCAAAACTTTTGTTTAATTTAAAAAAGTGCTTTAGTGATTTGAGAATTAAGCAAATCCCTGAATATTTGACTTACGTAAAGTAAAAAAACTATATAGATCCTAGTTTTGTTCCTAAGCCTAAATTTTGTTATAAGGAATAAATCTTATATCAAGATGTTGGGCTCTAGCTAGATTAAAAAAAAGCACATCATTTAAAAAATTGATTCAGAGCGTATGTAACTAGGCTCCATTTAACTTTGATTTAGACTCACTATAAAGTTAATTATATCATGATATAACTCACTTGAATTATATTTCACCATATCGGAACTCTTCTCGCATCAAGGATGAAGGAACGTCACACAGTGTCCCCACTTTTACATTTGTCAACTATTTTTCAGCTCTAGAAGTAAAGATATGATTTTGATACTGTATATTATATCTCTTTTTGTCTACCTTACTACAGTACCTTTTCTAAAAAATTAATATTTCTTTAAAATTAATAAATATTTATCAAATATTTAGAACATATTGGTTTCACGTTTTAGACAGCCAAATACTTTAAAACTGTTTTATAGCGTTTTAATATTCCTGTAAATTGTATTTCGAGAAGACTTTCTACGGATATAACCAATATTCACTGTCCGTGAAAAGTCACAAGTTAGGAAACTCGGAAAACTCTCAAGCACCCAACCTGAAAAATTGTATATGTAAACTTTACATATACAACTTTTAAGTTTGAAAAAAGTTTTATATGTAAAGTATATACTACTTTACATATACAACTTGTATATGTAAACGCAATTTTCACAGTCATCCATGTCCCTTTTTCTACAATGACTGTCGCAAGAGAGTAAACCTAGGAAATTCTCAAGCACCAAACCTAAAAATATTTATATGTAAATCTGAAGCGCAAAATTACTTTTCCATTATTTGAATGGTGTACTGAACATTGAACTATGTTTTAAATCATAACTAAATATTAAACCAAACTGTTATTTTCAGCAAAACAAGATTAATTTATTATACATTAAACAAAGAAATGAGCTCAAAATTTTGGTTCTGCTCAAAACACCACGTAGTTGGATTTGGATACTCATAAAAGAATTCAAATTTGTCATACTTTCATTTTTTTAAATAGTAGAAAACTTAAAAAATTTGAGAATTTTTATTTGGACTCGAGTGTTGTTTTCTTTAATCTACATGACTTTAGTCAAGTTATGTTGTCTTTCGCTATATTGTTTTTTATGTTTTTAATTTAATTGTCTTGAGTTAAGTCATGCTTTAGAGTAGTTATGTTGTCTTTAGTAAAATCCTGAAATCATGGATTCAATAACCAGATTATATGTAAGAATCATGAGTGTACCAAGAATTTATCATGTATACTAAAAATTCAACAGAATCCAGAGTCCCTCCACTAATGTACATGAATAGAGAATTCTTGCTGAAATGTTGATCTCGTCACTTAAAAGGTCATTTGAAATTACTTGTTTATTGGAAGTATTTATTAATTTGGACAACAAATGCACTGCCCAATTACATTTCAATATTAACTATAAAGACATCTAATCTATTAATTATATATACTAATCTAATATGTACATTAATATATGATGTACCCTTGATAAATCAATTTTAGTTATACACTACCACTGTATGAAAAATAAAACAAAATTATAAAAGAAATAATTTCTCTTTTATGAGTAAAATAATCAAAAGAATTTAAGCTTATTATTTATATTTTTTACTTAACTTTTCTAAGAAAATGTTAATTTCATAATTACTGAAATTTTATAAAACTCAAAATTTTAATGAAGAAATTGGTTCCGGAAAAAGTAAGTTTTCATATCTGAATATTCTAAGCCACTGAAATTAAGCTTAAATGAATATTAACTTAAAAGATATTGAAGAAAACTATACGGATAAATCCTACCTACAGGCTACTCACTTTGATTTCCTGATTAAACTACACATGTTATAAAATGCCCCATAATATAAAAAAAATCCTTAAACTATAATGGCAAATGACTTATTAGAAATAGAATAAATGCTTAAAAACAACCGTGAATTTAGAAAAAGACAACAAATGGGAATTTTTATAAAAAAAATCTGCTTTTAAAGCATACTTTTATTTTCTAAATTCACATCAATATTTTGTCATTCACTTAAATTTACGTTTCATTTATAAAGATTATGTGTGATATAATATATAACAAAACGTATTATTCAGAAGCAAATAATGAATTTAATTATGGTCTCACTTTATGTTTTACTTATTAATCATGAAATCATATATACATTTACTTTAGTTTATAAATATTTTACTTAATTTAATTAGAAAAGTTTTAGAATTAAAAAACACAGGATAAGGAGAAAATAGTTAAAAAAAACTAAATAAATAATTCAAATGTATATAGTATTCCCTCTTCAGCATTTCACATTAGTGGTGTCGTAAATAATTTAGGACCTTAAGACATTAGACATAAAAAGACATTTAAGATTTAAATCATTTTTACTTTTTAATATAATTGTTGATCCATTCAAGTGTATACATTTTAATGAAATTTTACACTAAATAACATTTGAAATCACTTCGTTACTTAAAGCATTCAACTTCATCAACATAAGAAAAAACACAATCATAAAATATATTTTAATAATTTATATATTTTAACGTATAGAAAATTTTAATGAAGATGGAATTCTTTCATTTAAATAGAACAGAAAAATTTTCAATAGATGCTGAATCAAATATAATTCAAAGTTCAAATATAATCCAAACTATAGCAAATTATCATATTCTATATATAAAATTCAAATTGCAATATTATATATAAAATTCAATTTATCATATTTTATATAATCAAATTATGCAATTTAATTCTAGTATAACATAATTAATTAGTGAAAATCAAAAAGTCACAGAATTCACACCCACATACACATACGTCTTCCAATTTAAATACATTTTACTATTAAAATTTGAATGTAGTGAGCAAAGGCAGGAAACTAATTAATGATTACTGTTCAATTATGTTGGATCTCATGGGCTTAATAAATCTTTCTAAAAGTATGATGCAATTAAAAGTAAAGATATTTTTATTTATTTGATAGCAGTATTATGTGTTTAAACACATTTTTGCTAATAAACTTTTACTATTTACATGTTAAAAATTCTATTAAATGAAATGCAATTAATTAAATCATTGAAATTAAATATTTGCTACAATCTTATATAATCATTTCGGTCTTATCTTGTTATGAAATATGTGACACTATTTTTTGCCTATTCATGATTTCATCGTTTACAGTTGCCTAAGGCTATAGGAATCAAAGGGAAGCAACTATAATTAATTTAACAAAATAAATTAAATTCCATAAAAGACCATTCTTAAAATGATAAAAGATGATTTCATTTGGATTCTTCGTAATCAATAATCAAACAAAGCACATTGTATTCTCTGAAAATGAATAAAAGTGCCAAAAGAATTAAAGCAAAATTTTTTAATTGAGAATAAATATATTTGAATTTTATTTAATCAATTTATTATGTTTTTTCGGTAATGAATGTCAATTAATTGTAAATATATAAGGTAAATTATATCACCTAATCAATTCTTTTATATAAAACATATTAAACTTCATAAAAACTTAAAATAAACTTACTTACGTTTTTTAATATTTAGATTTAAATTGACTTTATGTCAAAGGGATAAATATTATTATTTGAGTAAGTTTGGGATACATGTGTTGTGTCTTTATTTCGTTGTATCAATAAAAACACAAGACGTGTAAAATAAAATGAAAAATTAAATTATTATAAAATAAGTAATTGTTTTCAGATTTGTATTAATAATTCGTTTTATAAATAACTTTTTCCTGATTCGGTTTATAAAGTTATATTACTTTGAAATTATCTAAAAACTTACAAGTAGTTTTATGCGCTATTATTTCAATTTCTATATAAAGTCATTCTTACAAATATTTCAACCAATATTTTTACTCATAAAATAAGAAAAATTCATTTAAGTTGAATCCATAATATTATAGCATTATGATATAGATGAGAAAATATTATCGAAACTAATAAGAATAATAAAGTTGTTGATAGGAAATAATTTAAAAATGATAATAAAATATTAAAGCATTTATATCTTTATGAAATTCTTAAAAATAGTTGTATTAGAATGATTTTAAAGAGTTGACTTAATTTTGCTGGAGTACTTTTAAAATTAACTAGATAGTATTTGTTTTCCAAAACTATAATACTATACATATTTTTCGGAATATAATTATGTTAATAAATAGACAATAATTTATAGTAAAAATGCATTTCTTCTGAATATGTACACCTTCCACATTCAAATATTCACAATTTAAAGTTTCCTTTATAAAATAACAAAATTTCTCTCCAAAATTGAAATAAAATATAAAGTTGACCAAACTGATAAGCAAAGTCCTTTAGACAGATATTACTCTTTTATCATATTCATTTTCCTTTTATGCAAACTGTAACGATAGTATTTGCAAAATGAAGTTTAATTTACTTGAATAAATCTTACCAGTATTAGGAGAATAAGATATAAGTCTGACCAAGAGTTAGACTTATATCTTATTTTTGAGAAATGCTTAAAGGTTCTCTATTTCTTCGCGTTCACAAATGAGATTAATTTCAATTCCTTAAGTAAGTAAAATATTTAAATTCCCAGCTTCAAATGTCTCAAGTTTGAGGATTCCCTTATTTCTCGCAAGAATTCTTTTACTGCACTTTGTCTTCAAATAAGTTCACTTTGCAATTCTGGACTCTTTGAAAACGTATAATATATGAATATTTACGATATGATTGTGTAAAACACAATTAGCTTTGACTTTTTTCTATGAAAGGTTGCATTACAAATATTTTTATTCAGTGACTATAAAACTTAGAGAAAAAGATTATTGCTGACAATAAAGAGATCACTAAAAGATGTGGTCATCTAAAATAGCACCTATTAGCCGATAAAAACAAGTAATACCTATGAATATTTGTCTACTAATAGAAATTCAGTAATTTATTTCCCATATATTGATTTCATATATTGGTTTCTTGGCCCAGCTGTAAAGCGAATGGTTAGCGCTTTACATTCGGTTTATCAATTCTTGGATTTAAACCTTACTTTGGTCTTGGATGTTTGTAGTAGTTCGGAATCCCCTTTAAAACATAGGTGGCTATAAAATCATAGATCGTGGGAAGAAAAAGTTGGTTGTTCGACGAAAAAACCAAACCAATACCGATTCTTTAAGTAACTTTTAAAAGAAGCATATGGTTCGATGACAACATCCTCAGCTGAGCCGCAGTGAAATTGTTTGCACTCTGTTATTTATTTTCTTAAATTAGGCACTCAATTTTCACCTCAAGAGTAAATATTTGTACATATTGAAATCCTCTTTAAACTATAACTCCAAGTTTAATTAAATATCTCATGTGAATCGCAGAGCATCAAATAAATTATCCATTAACTTATAATCAAGGGAATTAGATTAAAATTAATTCGTAAGCAAAATCAAAAATTGTTTCATTAATTTCTAAAATTCAACAAAATTAATCAGTCACAATTTATTAATAGCAATTTCGGATTTTGTTTTAATCATGATATTTTTACTTGGAATTATGTTTCTCTTAGTATACTCATCTACAGCATATCTACAGTATACGCGCTTCAAGTATATTTCATTTATTCTACAGTACATTTGCTTAATTCTATTTCAGCATTATAATTTTTGCAACATTGCAATATATGACACGCGCGCGTGTGTCATATATTGCAATGTTGCAAAAAATTTTCAAAATTACAAATTTATATACCTAAGTACCCATAATAAACCATAAATCACACTCCACAGTCTTATTTTTAGAACCATAATATACTGTTGATAAAAAATGCATTTTTTATAATTTGAATAACTGACTTCTATTAAATTTTACCTAATAATTGCTAAAAAACTTAATGTATATATAAATAAATGTATTATTATTCAAACTTACGAGAAATTGTGTGGAAAAATATGCATGTGACGTATGAAAATAAGGTATTAAAACTAAAACAATTCGAGTTACTGTCTTACTAATTTAGCATTTCTCTTAATTTAAAAGTAATGGAAATTGTATTTCAATGAAAAACGTTAAATTTATAATACGTTCACTCCCTATAGGTATTAGCAATCATGCCATAATTCATTTGCTTTGTTACTTCTTCAACTTCAGCTTTCTTGATCCTGTAAGAAAGCTGAATATGAAAGAATGTCCAAAAAACTATAACTTTAAAAATTAACTTTTTCTGTTTATTTCTTTCTTTCTATAAATATTAAGAATAATAATTTTAGCTACACAAAATATGGAAATAAAATATTTGTTTCAAACAATAACATTTTTGAATAATCGAATAAAACAACTGTAATTTTAGCTAACTAAAGATATTTTTATCAGCACCTTACTCAAATGGTTATTTATTATATTAAATATTGAAATTTAAACTTTATTTTATCAATAAATATAGAAAGTGGTGAAGATTTTAAAATATCAAATATATAACGAGCTTTTAAAAAAAAAGCTCAATCTTTAAATTAAAAATTAGTATACAAACAAAATTTTTCAATTTTTTGCAGCGAAACTAATGCAGATGTTTCACAATATAGATTTTCTTCCCATAAAAATAAATACTAAAGTCGACAACTCTGATAGTGGTACAAAAATATTTATTTAATTAAAATCCTCCTCTTATACCCCTTTAGGCTTTTTTGTAAATTTTGTTCTATTCTGTTTACAA
>JAPDSC010091946.1:158810-204367 GCA_026290005.1 Latrodectus geometricus | reverse complement strand
ATATATATATATATATATATATATATATATATATATATATCTTAAAAAATATAAGGGAAATTTTTCTGCTATCTTATTTCTTATTATGTAAAGCAATCTTAAGAATTTAAATCCATTTCTTTTAAAGGATCTTTGAATGTTTATCTCAATTTTTCTTCCGATGTTCATTTTCGTATTAATATCATATAACATGCAAGTCTGTCAAAGATCACGAACAGACGACTTGTATTTTGGCATTGTCTTGTCAATCACTTTAGTTCAAGTTAATTAAATAGTTTTGAAAATACATCGGAAAACTAGAATGAACACGGAAGCATTTTTAAAAGGTTTTACGTTTTATGACAGCAGACCTAGCTGGAAATGAGCTACCAGCTTAGGTAGAGGTTGCAGGATAATTTATTTGATAATTTTCTTAGAATTACAACAAGGAACTGTTAAGCCCTTTTAAACAAAAAATAAGCAAAAGAAAAAGGTAAAATAAATAAAAATATTGACATGAGCTATGAATGTTTAAAGTAACAAGTGCTCCACTTGAAATATTTTAATTGAAATAAAGATGAATAAAATTAAATTGTCCATTATAGATGTACAATAAGATAACGATGAAACACCTCAATGAAATACCAAAAATCCTTGACCATCATATATGGGTATATATAATCGCAATCGTTTCATAATTAATTTCGATTAGAATCTTAGAGATATTTTCTGTTATTACCTTCTTATAGTGAATAAAAAATTTAAAACCTGAAATTCAAGAAATTCATTAATCTTTTTTAGGATCTAATTGAGAGCTAAACGCTTAAGATATCTGTAATATTTTAAATTATAATTGAGAACAAATTATTCAAAATATATTTCACATGAAATTATATAAGTAAAACATTAATTTTTGATTATAATAAATACCTTTTGGGGCTCGCATGTGACCTTGATAGTAACAGCCTGTTTTTTCAACCTGTCTGTCTTATCCCTCTTCCGATTCTTAGACTCTTCTGAACAACTCTCGCCATTCTCCAGCTGATGGATTCGCTCCTCAAGAGCGGATATTTTCTGCTTTAAAGCCATAGCCTCCTCCTCCTGCCCCATGGATTCTTTTTCCTTCCCCTGCTTCACAGACGATTGAACCCTTGAGCCTTTTTTCTCGTCTAACTCTTCATCTATCACCTAAAACGATATCAAGTGTTCTCATTTTTGTTAAAAGATTTACAGATACCCACATTAATATCTTTTTCATTTTTTAACTCCTATTTATTCGGCATATAATAACACGTTTTTATTTAAAAAATTTGAATCGATCTTAAATGGATTATAGTGCAACTAATATTCTATATATTCACCTTATTAATGGTATTGTTTGAAGAATTTATATATATATATATATATGTTTGAGGTGTTCAGCTTTTGGCCGTGGACCTCTTTTATAAGCAAAATTAAACAACCTGAATTTAGACAAAAATTTCTGTTTCACAAAATAATTTCATGAATAAAGGGGCAAAGCACTCCCAGTACTAATTCACATGGTAGTATGAAACATGGTAAAATAAGTGAATAAAATTATGAATGAAAATCACGATAAGCAAAATATGTACAACGAAGGATGGTAATCGAAAGCAAGATGGAGAATGTAAACAAAACATGGTTCATCTACGGGGGAACCCGAGAGAGGGCGCCACGATAGGAGACATGAGTTCGTTTGCTTACATAAGTTTAGTTTGTTTATATTTTTAAAGGTGGGTTAGGTACATTGTCAAGAAATGTAAAAATAGGAAAAAATTATATACAGAAGATAATCCATCATTAAGGACTTTCTGGTTGATTACAAAAGGGAATGTAAACAAAGAATTAATTTGTGAGGAGGTCTTGGGTCATCCACGGGTGATTGAAGAATAATTATGTCCTACCGACTGTTACGTGAATTTTTATTCAGTTGCCTGTACATAATGAAATAAAATGTACAGGCAACTGAATAAAAGTTATAACTAATAAATTGAAACAGCAACTAATAAATTGAAACAGCAACTAATAAATTGAAACAATCAATTAGATGGTTTCAATTTGAGCTTTTGACTAAGGCTATTTTTAAACTACACGCCCTGACAAGAAATTCAATATTAATTTCCTGATAACTATAGAAAAGGACGAATTCTGTATTATAATAAATCTCAAATACAGTGTCACGAATGTTATATTATATAAATTAATAAAAACAAATAATATTGTATATGAAATATTAGCCATAATAAATAAAAACAAATAATATTGTATATGAAATGTTAGCCAATAATTTGACAAAGCAGACAAGTTCATGTCTATAAAGCGTGATTCACTTTATCGAAAATCGTATACCATATTCATTGACATTAACTGGGAGATAGGATATATTATTTCTTCCCCCCCCCCTGAGACTATAAAGAATATATTTGCTTTTGATATTCAAGGTTCTAAATAAATGCCCTTTTGATTATCTTCTTCTCATGACTATTTAATTTATCAAAAGAGCTGACATTTAAAATGCTCTAATAACTTAAAGAACACCAGATGGCTAAAAATTATAAAATATGATATTCATTTAATAATTCAGTTAACAATAATTGGTAAAGACAAAATATTATCAAGCGAAAGGTTTGTGTATTGCATATTTAGTTTTGAAGCAAATATTAAAGCTTAACCACGTTAATTTACAAAAGAAGTATACATTACTCATTATTAATGTAATGAATGTGTGAAAGGATTTGAAAATTTAATTTGAATTCATTGACCTTGGAGATGAATTAAATGTTGAGTAATCAACAAAACACGAATGCTTTGTATAATTAATTGATGTTTTGGCTAAATTAATGAAAAAAAATGCTTATTTGTCATTTCGCAATTTTACAAATTATCGCAGACGATTGTGTAATTTTGTATTGTTGTTAAAAAATATTGATGAGTGTAAAATATGGTATGATTGCTAAATCTATCATTTTTTACTTGTTCGCAAACGTAGTATTTCCTGATTACATCGTGATGTGAAACATCTTTCTGACAGCCTTAATAGGATTTGTATAAAAAGTAATTTGTGTGAAATCGTTTTGGCGCAAAATCAGAACGCCTTACTCATTTATGAAAGATTAAACTTTTCATAAAGTATAATAAATATTATTTACTTTATTTGCCATCATTAACTCCTTTCTCAACATCTGGTTTTGATTTTGGCTGTCAAATAAATGATATTTCATACGCTTTATTTTTTCTTTAAGTTCCATCACCACTTTTTCTTCGTCTATCTAAAAATAAGAGACAACAGATTTCATTCAAAAATTGTGAAATCAATCATTTAATCAATATTTCGATTCGAAATGGTATCAAACATTTCTTTC
Source organism: Latrodectus geometricus (assembly GCA_026290005.1). NCBI lineage: Eukaryota > Metazoa > Arthropoda > Arachnida > Araneae > Theridiidae > Latrodectus > Latrodectus geometricus. The sequence continues at coordinate 201,005 of JAPDSC010091946.1, read as the reverse complement.
AAATATTTTTAACTCTGTCATTTCATAAACACAACATAAGAGATTGCCATAAAAAATAAAATAATATTGTCGCGTGAAAAAATATTTTTCATTCATAAATGGTCTTTCAATAAAAATTATTATAAATCATCTTCAGAAATTATTGTTTTGATGTTTCCAGCCCAATCTATTTGTTAAATTTTTATATTTTCGAACTAATATTTATTAAAGCGAAATACAATATGCATCTAAATTTTTATTGTTATAATTTTTCAGAGGATTTTGTAATACCCTAAAATAAAATGTTATATTTTATGTAAAATATCGCGTCAAAAACAAAGTATATCATTAATTAATATTGTGGAAAAACTATGCTGAGTTCGATTACAAAACTTTGTTCTTATATAACTACAAAAACTAAAAAATATATTTCAGACAGATCCAGAGCCGATTTGGTTTACTTTTAGTATCTGACAGAAAATTCTGTTCTGATCCATTTCGGGAAGCCGTAAAACAATCGCCAAAAACTCACCTTCTGGTTCAAAAAATCTCCTCCTTTGTAAAGCAAAATTCAAAGATATTACGAAATAAGTTTACTTGGTAATCCTTCATGGTTTGCCACTTTTAGCTAGTGAGAGTGTGTGTTTCGTCGTTTAACATAGTTGTTTCTTTAAAAAAATTCGGTTCTTAAATTAATTAAATGTTTCTGCTTTTATCTAATTTTATCTATTTTTATCTATTTTAATAAAAAATTTGTGACCTTTTAACACAATAGAGAATTTGTGTATACAATTGAATATTTTTAAAAACATGGAATTCAAGCATCTAAAGAAATATTCGAATAAGAGCAGAATATGAAACTTTACTCGAAATCGAATAAATAATGGTATTACAAAGTTAAAACATTACTGTAAACTTCTTTTTATATTAAAAAGAAATAAACAATAACATGTTTATAAACAAAAGATAAGAAAATTTAATTTTGATATTATCTCGCAGATTGCATCAAAATCTGTGACATACTACATCACAGATTTTGATGTAATCTGTTAGATTGTGGTAATTACAAAAAGCTTATTAATTTTGTCCAATTTCTTAACATAGCTTTACAGCGAAAAAAGTAAAAATTCGCGTATATATGTATATAAAAGAAATCTGAGCTTTAAAAATAGTTTACATGCAAAATGATCGAAGTTTCATTCAATGTCTATACCTTTTCATTTTTTAATGGTCAAATAAACCAAAAGCGTGAATTAATCAACATCTTTCTAATTAGATCACAGTGAATCATATCTGCTTCCTAATCTAGAAGAAATTTAACATTTTTAGGGTTTACTTTTAAAATTGGCATTTGTCGGGAAGAAAAAAAAACACACACACACACACTCATGGAGATGTCATGATAATATCAAGGTGCTTGCGCAAAATCGTTTCGACCATCAAATTTGGCAGAAAAAACGTCAGACTGACACCAAATCCTTCCACATTGTTTCTCATGTATAAGAATTAAAACAGAAAGTAAAACATGCAACTTGGAAATACTGCCGTATAGTTTATTTTCAAAAATAATTTAACATAAAGGTATTCTAAATTTATTATTATAAAAACAAAAATTTTAAAACATTATTGATGAAACACTTATTTTTTAAATTAACGTTTTTATCCTCTTCATTAAAAAATCTTTTATTTTGCATAATTAAGGATAAATATTTATTAGAATCTAAATTAAAAATGCTAAATCTAAAAGTTAGTAATACAAAGTTATCATTACTTTGCTCCATTCACTAAAATGTTTATAATCGATAAATCACGAAGGAAAAATGTTGACTCGAATTCTAAATTGGAAATAAGAATACTTAATTCCTTTTTTTCTGTAAAGATTCGTAGAAAGTGAGTGTATTAATGAAAAAGGAAAAAAACTAATGACACACACTAATTCCATCCTATATACATAAAATTGAGACTATCAATTATACATGTCAAATGAAATAAATGTTTGGAAGAAAACCAAGCTATATAGATAATTAGAAACTATAAAAAGTAAAATCAAATTTATGAATTTGTCTCACTTACGTAAAAATACCATAAAGCGCATATAGTTTATTTTATATATCAAAAATAAATAAGTACTTCATAAAACTGCACTTACTTTTTGTGACTTTCGAGTTGTTTCTTGAGTAGTTTGATGCGATTCGCAGGAACTTTTCAAAATATCTTTCATGGTTGCTTTTTGTTATTTTCTGAATAAAATAACATTAAAAATTATCTATGATGGCACAATTAAATAGAATCTTATAATTTTCTTATTACATTTACTAACACAGTGTATTTGAACCCTTATGAATTTACATATCTTACGGTTATAAAAAGATAAAAGTGTGATCTAATTTTATATTAGATTTTACATTACAAAAATTAATGTATTGATTTTAAATAATTTAAAACGATACGTTATTTATAATGAATAAATTTTTATGTGTGAAGACCAATATATTTAAATATAAGTATTTATAGATATTATACTATTTAATACATGTGAATACATTTATTTGTTTTCGTTAGGCATTTATATACATAAGTTTTTTGTAAACATTACTTATCAGATACATACCTTGGAAGTCTATATATATTATAACCTACGAAAACAAGACAATCGTATTCCACGCTACCACATATTTGATGTAAAACGATAATCATTCAGTATGTATATATTCATAAGCTACATAAATCCTTTCAGAATCATTTTTATTTACTTATATATAGAACTACCAGAGGTACATAAATTTGACTTCCTTTTCTATTGGATTTCCAAAGTCAATCCTCACTGACTATGCTTTGATTAATAAATACAAACTTTGGGACAGTTTTATTCTTGATTTTAACCAGCGAGAAAATGATTGATGAAAAAAGTTAATCTTACTTGATCATCTTTTCCAAATCAAAGACCGCCATATTAATAGAGCCTACACAATCAGATACCTTATATTTCGCCATAGATATGATATAGAAGAAGAGGGTACCAATCCTGATATCTACTTTACCACTAGACATAGGCCCAAAATTAAAATGTTTGATGTAAATATAACTTTTTACAGTTACGTGATACTCGTTCACTAATAATGTAATAAGCATGAGGTGAAGTTTATAAGAATATTTCGTGATTTCTCATGGGGATTCTCGTTCCAATTTTTATCAACATCTTTACCTATGATTTCCTAGCTAATGCTCACATTTACTAATGAATACTGTAGTTTCAAATCTTCCTAATAAAGTTTTACCAAACCGAATTGATAGTTGAAAATCATCAGGCTTTCAATTCAACAGCTTATATGTTTTCTATTACCTTAGGCAGGGATGTCTGTAATTGTACAGAATAATCCTCCAATTGTATTTTAACTAGTCCTGTATAAAAAATGACCAAAAAGTGCCAAAACAAAACTGCAATTATGAAAGAAATTTTTATTATTGCAATTTTGCTTAAACAAAGTTAATAGCATTAAGAACTTTTCTATCAACTGGAAGACAAGAATAAGCGTGCCAAGTCTTACTGACAAGATTCAAAACTAGCAATCTTCAAGAAAATTTTAGGAACTACTTTGATATACTCCCCCAAATCGGAAATTTGGCGACTTTTTTTCTCGCTAAATACAAATAATTAATAGCAAAAAGAAACTTCAAAAAAAAAAAAAATTCAAAAAATGGTACAAAATACAAGAAAATACTAAATTTGACAACAGCAAAAACCTAAAAGCTGAAAAAACACTAAATTGGCAACACCAAAATAAGAAACAGCAACCCTAAAAAGTCCGTAGGGAGTGCCAGATTTGGCGCTTAATTTTTGGGGGGTATATCAAAGTTTTTCCATATTTTAATTCAAGTATATATTAACTTCGTGTCTAATAATCTTATCTAATAATGTTGATGATACAGTAGTTCTTTAAAGAAATATTTCGTTGTTTCATTAATCTGTTTCATGATGGTAATTAATGAATCTTTTATATACTCAGTATTTTTACTCGCTATAATTTCTGTAAAAGATGTTTGTATGAGATGATACGATTTTGCAAGAAAATTGTTATCAAATTGTTTTCTTCTTCAATTGATTTTTTCTCTCCGAATTTTTAAAATGCAATTATACATAAAATTCTCCTATGCTGTATTTTACCTTAATATTTTAATTATGCTTAGTATAGCATCAATTAAAAAAATTATGCTTCATATTGGACTTTTATTTATTTTATGGAGCTTCATTACCGTAAAAAAATCAAAGAAAACAATGGGGATACCTGAACTGCCATAAAATATATTTCTAACTTAAACACATCGTTGATTCATAGAAAATTAGTTTTGATAGTGGATGAAATATTTGGCAATCTATTTGGTGATATCTCTTCTAGACATTTTTCAATAATATACAATATTCAATATTTCTGAGTAAATGAAAAATTGCCATGATTATTTATCTCTTAAGAAAATGAAGAAAATTACTACATACGCTTTTGAAAAGAAGTTGGATGATAAATATTGCAAATATTTTGTTGGGGGATACAATACTTGAAATTCTGTTTCAAAATATTATTGAAAAATTTCATTGTTTTATTGTAGACTTCCTTGATTACTATACTCTTTGATAATCTATTTACTTAGTCAACCTCAGAAATTTTTTTTCTTTTATAGTAGCAAATAATTTGGAAATAAAGTACACTATTCTCTTATTTTATTACATCAGCTAAGAAAATATTTAGTTCGTTTGTTTCATTGCGTTTTTTATTAATTGTATATTCCTAATTGAAATTTGAAAAACAGTCAATTATTGAAAAGAATCAGTGGCCAAGTTTCAAAATTTATTCAGAATTGACACCCTTCTCTTAAATTTAGCCTTACATCACATCAACGGAGACGTACTATCATATAAATTTATTAAGCATGGCAACCATTAATAGCACCAGTAATTAATAAAATTATCATTGATCAGATCTCTACAATATAACCCACTGATTTTAATATAGTACTAAATCTTTGTAATATGTGGTCTGTTCCCCAATTAATACATGTATACAGAATTCAATGCAACTGTTTTGAGTCAATCTTAAATTCCAGGTTAATACTGTACTTTAAGGTTAACGGACTTCGAATACTCGTTTATCACCGAGTGCATTGTAATTAGGTTAGGTGACAAGGTCACACTTCTCTTCACAATCACGAAATACCCTTGGAAGGACTTTGTAAGTCTGAAATTAGCGGGCACGTCGCCAACCCTCGGAGCTTCAGCAACCCAATGAAGAAAATTTGATCATCCTCCCAATTACTATCCGCAGCAAATAATGTTTTATATCTGATCTTAACAAGTACTAGAGCTCAAATTCCAGTTAATTAAAACTATCTAATGTTCTATTAAATTTCACTTTTATGAATGCAAGTGCAGAAATTCTAACATTTAAATATTAATTAGTTTACCCAACAATAATATAATAAACAATAAATGTATGTCTTATAAAAATAACCATATTTGAAATAATTTATATGAAGAGCATCACATTTTTGTAAATTTTATTACAAATGGTTACTATGGTAACAATGCTCTCATAAAAATAAACAACTATTTATCACAATTCTAAAATTTAATGGAGTGATTAAAAATGTGAAAAAAATTTTATTTATCGTTGCTTGATTGTAAATATCTCATTTAATGAAATGGTTTTATTTGTATCGACAGTATTCTCTCTATCATATCTTTATTTAACAATTACATATTAACAAGTATCTGTATTAATCTAAAGACATACATGTAGTGTTCCCTCACTTCATAACGATTAAACTGAAATGGAGAATAATTTTCAAATGTAAATGCCTACACAATTCAAAAGCCGGTTAGCTTATACTTTAGGGTGCCCGCTTGATTCTCGATAAGTTGTGGTCGCGGTTGATCGCCAAGATGGGCAAATAATTTTTATTATTATTATTATTATTATTATTACAAAAGAACAATTGATTCTTCTGTGCCAACAAAAGTCGTCAATAAAATCGATAGCCAAACAAAAATCACCAAGTTTGCCAAGGGGGCACCCTTAACAATAGTTTTACCCAAAAGCTTATATACTAGACATCCACTAAAAACTTACATGTAATAATCCTTATGTGTAAAATATGTCTGTTGAACGACAAGCGAACAAGCCAAATAGCAAGAATCCAATAAGTAGCTACGAAATCAAAAAACAATTCCAAAAAAAATATCTAATGGATAAATACTTTAAAAAATTAATAAATTAGATGTTTCCTAACGTAGTATAATTCTCAACAGTCTAAATAACCTACAGAGAGATCTATCAACAAGTGATTTTCTTATATCATGTAATTTAATCTAGCTACAGCGAGTATACATCCATTTCTTTCGTATTTAAACAAGTTGATTGCATTTACGATTATGTGAAAATTATTTTTTTTATTTTATTTGATCCAACTAAGGATAGCTGGGCTAAGTCCAATGTATTCCTTCCTGCTTGAGTGGTGTTGTGAAGAGGGTGACATGTCAATTATTAACCATGTTCATTTATTATAATCAGAAATTATACCGTTTGTTAATAGTTATTAATAGAAGTTTATGCAGGTAGAAATGGGCAGAGCCAAAATATATACTATTATGATCTAATCTCGGCTGCAATTAATCATGGATGTTTTCTAACGCGTTTGCATTTTATTAATGTAACTAAGCAAAAGATTTAGATAGACTAATTTGCAAGGTATTTTGCTATTGAATGGTCGATATATATACTTAAATATATATCGAATAATACTTAAATAATACTTAATTATTGAATAGAAGTCAACAAAAAACAAATTATTATTTAAAGAATTCTTAAGAAATAATTTGTTTCTTCCTTCATAGGAGATTCTTTATAATAAAATTTTTTAAAAGTTTTATTTAATATTGTAACATTAAAATTACTTAAGAGTAATGTCTAGCGCATAAATTTGAATGTTTTTTTAAGGATAGTTGATTTTTATTGAAAGGCAAATGCAAGTTAAAATGTAATTATTTTTCTTCATTTGAACAATAATTCATTCGTGATAAAACAAAAAAAAACTTCATTTTATTCATTAAATATCATTAATTTATTACAATGAATATATTTAAGCGATTGGTCTTAATCATTTAAAAGAACTACTTAACTACTAATGAATGAAAAAATTAAAATAATTAAAAAAAATGTATAAAATTTTTTTGAAAAGTTCATTACTAACTCAGGAAACTTTTATGCTGACAAAATGAATGAAAAAGAATTTTGTATTGTTATTTAAATTATGGTCAGAGAGAGAAAGTGGTAACAGTAAAAAAAATATTTTAATTTATTTTTAAAATCTTCTTTACAGTTTACTTTAAAAAATTATTATTAAAAAATTAAAAGAAAAATTCCAGTAAGTTAAAGTGAGAAACATACCGCAAATTTTACTTTAGTCTGCCTAGTGAAAACTAAGACATGGAATTGTGGAATTGAAGTAAAGTCCTTATATAGAGTAATCATATCTTCAGGAAGTCACCAGATGTCGCAATAATCGTCTCAGGCTATTGATTAGAAAGTGAAGAACTGAGCAAGAGAACTGAAATAAAATTCCTTTTTTAATCAGATATAAATGATACTGTTGCCTTGAAAATTGAAATATAAATGTCGGAAAAAAAAAAGTAAACAGATAGAACATATTAAAATTCTTTATGTACATTTGTCGTTAATATGGTCAAACGTCCATAAGAAATCTCCTCGGAAAACAATACCTATGAATGAGCAAAAGAATCTACAGCAATTTTCATCTATAAAGTTAACTAATATAAGTATATCACAGTACTTATATGTTAAATAATAGGCATTAAAAATTTTGAAAATTGTAATTCCTACTGTTTTTTCATTCCTATTAATTTAAAGTAATAATTTCCTATGTGCTTACTTAAATTTTTAGTTGTAATCATATATGTATCATTAATTTCTTATTACACTTGTGTGAATTAATCATTTATTTTTACATTAAATTCATATTAAGGATATATTTGCCGTCATCATATTACGAATTAATAATCACTGTTTACGTTTTAATTATTATTAGTTACAATAAAGTAACTAACTTCTACATTTGAATACGATAATGAAACATAATATTTTTATTAATATTAGACAAATTATATTCAATAGAATAGAAACTGTCAAGCTTACAAATGAATCTTCATCAAAAGCTAGAATGAAATATTTATTTATCTAAAATTGATAAGCCTTTCAATCACAATAAATTTTCAGATTCAGTTTATTACATTCTAAAGATTCAGGCTCATTGGTAAAAAAGAAAAATAGAGAGAAACAATCTTTAATCATGATTTTAAGAAATGTTTCTTTATTTTAAAATATTTATTTATAATGGATGAGATCAATTATCCTAGAAATCAATATGCAAATTTTTCTGTAAAGAATAATGTTAAGTATATATTTTATGTAATATTTTTAAGGTTTCTGAATTTCAGGAAACATTGTATTTCTTGGGTATTAACAAAAATGGAAATTAAATTTCATAGAATTTCATCTCAGGAAATTTTAGTCTTATATTTAATGCTGTCTAGTAAAATGTGTAAATTATACATATATTATGATCGACCTTGTAAAGTAATTATTTATTCATAGCCGCCTAGATGGCAGAACTAAAAAACTATAAATGTTGTGAATTTTTAAATTTTTTTCCCCTACTTTTAAGTATTTCCTCATTCACTTTTAATAATTGTCTTGTGCTGCCATCTGTATTATCATATCGAAATAAAAAAATTCATTAAACTAATTTTTTTAACGTGATTTTGTTCTTTTCATTTTAAAATTAAACTTTTTTCAGTATAATTTCGGTAAATCAGTGTAATTTCTTTCAGTGTAATTGCAGTAATTATCATATCTTTATGGTGGTATTTAATTTAGAGAACTTTACTTCAACAATAAATAATAGGTGAGTTATATGATTACAATAATAATAATTTATATGATGATACAATGCAGTAAATACTAATGAAAAAATAAGTATGGGAATTTGATTGGAATAAATCTGAAAATATGATAAAAATGTAAGTAGTTTTCAGATTTGAATATCATAACGTATGTGTAAAATTTTCAATTTTTCAATTGTTAAAATATCGCTTATTTTTTGTCATCATGATTTTTGTATGCATAATCTTAGGAATTGTAAATCACAAATTTGTTATCAAAGAGGTTTTTTATTTTATTTACTTATGTATTTCTAAAATATTTATGCCGAAAAAAATAGAAATGGATTTTAATTTGCCTTGATAACAATTTTCTATTTGTAGCAGAAACTTTTTTGAACTAGACACTTACAAAATGCTTAAAATTGTAATAAAATTTTAAGTGTAGGTTTTTTTTAAATTTTAAATGATAAGCATATGTTGTATACCTATAAGAACTTAAAGCATTATTTAATGAGACTCTGTTATGATGTCATAAAATAACAAACAAGTAAAACTAATTATACTTTACATCCCCAAATATTATTCTAAATTTACATAAACGACTGGTGAAGAATAATTGCATTACTTTATCAATATTCTTAAATTTGATTATTAAATTATTACAATATTATTAAATTGAAAAGCATTTACTTAAATTCAGTTCTTGTCATCTTAAGTATCAAAGCTTATACTGATACCAGCGATATCTCGGTTACCGATTATATTAGGCAAAGAAATGACATTAAGATTTTTAGACAAAATCATGGCTACGATAAAATTTTCAACCAGAACTCAAAGTTATTGAGAAGGCTTTGAATTATTATATCATTGAAGATGACAATATTGACACGTGGAATAAGAGCGATGATTAAAACTCTGATGGTAGAAACATGTAGATAGAAATTCAATGACCACATTGTTCAACATTTTGAGTACTTCAGTGGCCATAATAGTTTTTCCTGTGGATGTTTATTTAATGAGATTTTTCGTCGGCTGACAAGAAGTCACTCTTAATACTTCTTTTGATAATGTGACCGTTTTCTCACAACTACCCCCTTGGGTTAGGCTAGAAGAGAGATTCTTTTTTGTAGAAAAGAACTATACACATGAGTAATATGAATGTATCTATCCTGGTGCTGCTTTGATAAGGACAAGCAGTAACTCAGAACATTTAGTTTTTGTTTGGCTTGGCAGTAGTCGTCTTTATGGCTTACGGAGTATGTTGATTCTTACAGTTTATCCTCCCATATAAACCAAATTGAATCAAACAGCTCCGTTTCATATCATAACATGTATTAATTGACAGGTGAGTCAGATGTACTGTATTTCTAAGGTGACATTTTACTGTCCGAAAATACATGAGTTCAAGAATTTGATCTAGATGTTGCTATCGATCAACTGAGATAAGAAATAACAAAAATATGAAAAGAACATGACGTCAGTTCTTGTGCAATATATTCACCACATATTTACTGTCAATGTCTTTTTCTCTTTCTCGAAAAACATCTGAAATTAACGAAGCTATTTTCTGCTAAAAATTCGAAAGCTATAAATTACAAGTACACAAATTGAATTCCCAAATTCATATATATTTCATATGTTCTGTTTTTTTTTTTTTTTTTTTTTTTTTAAAGAAAAATTTGATATAATAAGGTCATAAGAATTTTATGTTTTGTTTATCGATTTAAGGAAGAAATAATACTTGCAACGTGTACTAAATATATAAAGGACTTAATATCCTTTCACTGGTGTTATGTATGGATTACTTAAATTATTGTCAAGCTACGCTTTCCATACTTGATTTTGGATTGGTAGTCCAAGTATAGGAGTCTTGTGCTTGATCCTGACTTCTAAATTATAAAACCCCACTCATTCACTCGGTTGAATGCTTTACAGTCTTGAGGCAAAGATAGGCTTTACCTTTTGTTGCCTCATGGTCTTGAGTTTCCTAGAGCTGCATCTTGCATCCTTCACTAGGACTTGTTTGAAAAAATGCATGAGTTCATGAGCTTGATCTATATTTTCTATTCATAAAATATGGGGCATAAAAACAAACAAGGTTAGATACTCTAAATTTACTTTGGGCTGAAGAATTTTGAAGTAAGTCTTTCATCATTCCCTCTAGAGTATATAAGGGATTACCACTATTAGAGAGAGTATATAAACAATGATTTTCAAAAATTTTATATTTCTGCTCAATAAATATTCAAATAAGAATTTTCCTAGAGAAAATATCCAAACTACAGACGTTTATTAAAAGTTATCCATTGAAAATCATTATACTTAATACAGATATTTTAACAAAAAGGAAATACATATATGTTTGAAGTAAAATTGTAGGCTTAACAAATACTAGAAGTATACACTCCATTACTTTTATAATTTTTTGCATTTAAATACTTTGTCTTTCAAAATAGTCAGTGTTAAAGCACTTTAAGTTTGAAACTTAGAAATTTAGAAAAAAAGAATTATAATTTGATTATTTTATTAATAAATTTGATAATAAAGAAAAATAATTAGATTTAAAATGAAGAACTCCTCTAGGAAATTTCATAATTAAAAAGTAAATAAACGAAACTTAAGTAAATAGAGGACAGAAGATTTTCAAGTCAATTTATTAGAACATGATAAATTGACTTTTTAATTAAGCCATAATGTCCAAAAGTAAATTGTTTTTACAAGCAGAGAAATAAAAAGCTATCACCAAAAATACTGAGGCTATGAATATGAATATTTTTCAATTTTTATTCGGTAAAATCATTCAAAAAATTTAATATGCTCATAGTCATGCTGATAGGTCCAGAGATAAACTGTTAAATAGGTTAAGCTAAATACATCAACCTATTTATTTTCTTGGGTACAGTACATTTGTTGTGCACATAAAGTGTAGGTAAACATTATATTACAAAATTATTAGTTCTGTAATTTCATATAAAAATATATTTCATTTAATGGCTATAAAAATCTTATTATTGAATTTTGAAAATTAATAAATAAAAAAAATTTATTTTATTATGATCCATAACTGTATTTTGATACTTTTGTATTAATATTTATCTATATCTTATTTTAATTAGACCAATTTTAATTAATTTACATAAAGAACTCTGTCAGAAAACACATATGCAAATCTCATTTCAGTACAATGAATTTGAAATAAAAATTAAAAGAGAGGACCTAGGAACACAAAAAAATCTACAATACTTTCTTTCAATTAGAATTACATTAATTTATGTTAGTAGATGCTAAATCCTGAAAAAACAAAAAATGAAGGGATAAATACACACGTTATAGAAAATCGTTTCCAGTCGCTTTTGAAAATTATTATTTTGTGATTTATTATTTATAATAATTCGAGAAATTTTATTGAGAGTATAGGAGCACTTTTCTTAAGTTTTAACTGAATTATGAAGTTATATTGAAAATATTTAAATGATAGCAATTTCTAAAGGTAGCTCATGACATGCATTAAAAATTAAACAAATAAAACATGAATCGGCTTCTATATCACAAAGAATAGGTCTACTATTCTGTTATTTCTGTAACTTATGTACGCACATCTAGAATTTTCTCCCCCCACTTTTGTCAGTAAATGTAGAAAACTATAAATACCCCCTCTTTATAAAATGTTTGCGAAATATTAAAACATCCCCCTACATAATAAGTTTTTTAAATCTACCACCTTTGAAATATTGAAGTTCTCTGTAACTCTAAGGGAAAAGACACTAATATCATAATGGCATTACAAGAAATATTAAAAACTTATAGCATTATAATGAAACAATGGATGTAGATTTATTGACGTTTTTTGTTTTTACCAAAAATGCCACCAAACGTAACAATATATATTGCAATAAGCAAAATGAAAAATCCTTAAAAAAAATTCCATAAATAAAATGTAATCTTACAACTTATATCATCCTATTATTCAAAGAAAAATCAGAAAATATATAAAATAATTATATATTAGGTTTAAAACTAATTGTGCCTGGCTAACAGAAAATAACTAATTTTTTTTTCTTAGAATCTAAATTACACTATAAATTTTGTCTTAGATCGCACTTTTTGGAAGAATATTTTAGTTTGATCAACGACGAAATTACCACTGACAAATTTAACAATATAGGTAACACAAATATATATCAGACTATCGAATGGTATCTGTTAGGAAAACTACTATTGAACACGGTATTCCTCACGCCATGCAACGAATTTGCGTGATTCAGTTTAGAATGTGCAGTAGTGGTACATGCAAGAAAATAGGGAGACAGACCATTTATTATATTAACCCTTATACTTTTTTAATTAAATTTGAGAAAGGTCTGCTGAAGTCACAAGTAACTTTTAGTTGGCGTGATATGGCATTTAGAAATATCTGAGGTCATGTATTCATCGAAGTTATGTGTAAAACTTATTTTTTAGCGAAGGAGAAAATTTTCTTAATTAGTTATCACGCTATCTTCTAGAGCTGTATCCTCAGAAATTAAAACATTTCTAGTCAAAATCTCTGTTATAAATTGCAATATTTTCAAAAGAATTTCAAAATCTGTTTACATTGTTCCGTTTACATATTCGTAATCTTCGTTATTAGAGATAAATGGATCAGTTATGAGTTGAAGGAATGTTAAAACAAAGAGACTCTAAATGTCATGGAAAAATTAATGTTTGAATGTCAACTAATGAGTACATAATTGTTAAATAAATAGAAAGTAAATTTTATCTAGAAATTTCATATTCCTTATAAGAAAACGCTTCTTCAATAAAAACAAAATAATTTTGCGAATAAGCTTCTAAAACGAGACTTCAGTAATCTAAATTCAATATTTCTAAATAAGGCAAATACATACCATTTTTAAGGTAAAAATTGGGACAAACTATTATTGAAAATTATTTTCTTATATCATAAATAGAGATAAATAAGAATGTTTGCTTTATCTTTTACATAAATTAATATTTTTCATGGCTCCCATACTGAATAATCACATCAGAAATATCGAATAGTCATTATTAAGTTAGAATATACAAGTGGCGATGTTCTTTTTTCATTTACATGACAGGCACAAAGGAAACCAATGTGATCAGACACAATCAAAAATATTTTTAATTAGATTAAATGTGGATTCAACACCAAGTTTAAGCTTGGTGATAATCTTGATTATTTGGCACCATTTATTCTTAATCGTTTAATGTTGACTATATAATCTCAATGTTTTTTTACATTTTACATACTTCTTGAATTTGGAGAAGTGTGCTAAAGAGTCACCAAAAGTTTTTAATCGGTGTGATCTGGAATTAGGTATAGTTGACGTTACTTAACTATATATGGCGTGAAATTAAAACAATTCTAAATTACACATCGAAAGTTTTCTTCATTTTGACATAATGCAAGTTCGAATCAGGAAACACTTACATAATAAACATATCAAAACCATAAACTTTGAAAATCACTAATAAAAGGAGTAGTTATTTAGAAATTGATGAATATCGAAGAGCTGTCATTGAGATACAGAAAATCGTTTCGAGATTTAAAATGGGAATTATCCACCAAAAAATGCGTGATAGAATCTCTAAAGAAAGGGAAAATACCAATTTGAATGGATGAAATGAGATAATAAATACCAGGGTTTAGATAGAACTGAGAGAGTTTAGAAATTATTTTCTAATTGCAATGTTCGGGTATTTTTTTCAAACAACTCATTAAGCATTTTAATATACAACCGTGTTACGTCATCCAGAAACAAGTTTCGTAATATTAATATCATACATTGGTTAAAATGATTCTAAAAGTTATGTATCAAATAAAACATTTTATTTTGCCTTAAATGGAAATATTGATTATGTATCAATTTTGCAAGCTCGGTAAAGTTTATTATCCATGGTAAATTGTACAATTACAGTTAAACATTTATATATTTATCCTTTATATAAACAGTTCGTAGTTTAGAGTCCTATCTTGCGAATGGCTGCCTGTAGTAGTTAATACATCCCAATCTGAAAAAAGGAAAATTAGCTGATAAAGTGAACACTGACCATTCGTATATTAGTCATATACCTATAGAAGTATCCTCCAATATAAGATTGAAAAAAAGCTATTTTTTACGCTTTTCTTTTTAATTTTAGTATGTTTTTTTTTTTTTTTTTTCCTTATATACTTAATGTTGGTTTTAAGAAGAGGTAGCCTTAGAGTTGCCAGCATTTTTAGGGCTTGAACAAAAAAAAAATGGGAAGTTTATAGATATAAAGTAGCTGTTGTACGAACAAGAGAACTCTAGGAAAAAAACTAGTGCTCTTTCATTATTTTGTAGTTATTTGTCATGTTAATTAATAAATTTATTATTTAGCTAAAATAAGGCTGATTTATCCTTACTTTACAGAAAGGTAGGAGCATAAACTAAATCCATATAATACATATACACTATTATTAAACACTATTCTTAAATCTACATTGAAACAAGTATGTACTGGCATTCAAACATGGAATATTTCTAACATAAAGTTATCCCAAATGTGTGTGTATTTGAATTTAAAATCATTTCTTTTAACAATAATTCTGTATTAGTTTCAGAATTAATCCATGAATATAATATGCAGAAGTGATGACTTCGTGTTTAAGCCAAAATAAGTGAATTTCTCTACCAAAAAAAATTTTAATTTCAGTCTCAATATCTAATTTCGAAATATTACCCTAGAGGGCATACAAACAAGAATTCAGATCACGTTCACACTGCGCAGAATTTCCAGAGTGAGCAAAAGCAACCTGTTCTCTTTCATCTTGAACTTGTCCGAGGGTTCAGGGGTGGGTACTCTTCTTCTTAGACTGAAATGACTTCAAGTTAAGTTTGAATAAATGTATTCAGGATTACCACATTCTTTATGAATCATGGAAGCTCTTCCAAAATCAACTTATTAGCAATTCAGTTGAAAAGAATATTGAAAAAGATTTATTAAAATTAATTATTTCTATTCTTTTTATTCTCTGAGTGAAAGAGAAGTAATAATTATCACTACTTTTCCATCATGAGTGCTTTACTGAGAGGGATATTACTCTTGGCTATATTTTGCTCTATTATTGGTGAGTTTTTAACATTTATTAAAAATACCTCTACGATGTTGGTTTTAATGATTATTTGCTCATTAACAATTTATGAAAACTTTATCATTAGTAATTTGAAATTATCAATGATGAAAGCATAAGAAAAAGTATAATTAATTTTATAATTTGAAAAAAATTAATTTACAGTGAATAAGTACCTTAAATCCCTGTGAATTATAAATTTTTCAATTAATTAACTTCTTCAGTAATAATTTGAAGAATTATTTAGATTTTAATAGCAGAAGAATTTTCTTTAAAGAAAGGAATTTATATTTTATGAAATTTATTAATGGAAATATTTTTCTACGTCATTTTGTTGTAATTATTTTGCATCTCGAACTATATATAGTTCTAGATATACATAAAAATACTTTTTGTTAAATAAAATAATAAAATTTTTAATATTTGTGAATTAAATTTGTATTAAATCAAATTTTATAGAAATCCAAAAATTATTTTAGAAGTCTTAAGTCTTTGAAAATGATTTATTTTTGAATAACGTTAGATAAATAACTGAATTCATTTTTATATTACATGAATCAGTTTTGTAATCATCATTAATTAAATCAGTTAAAGAAATTTGCAATCAATTTTAATTTACCTTAGAAATTAAAATATTTGTTAAAAAGTACATGAAAGGAAAATTATATTTTCATATTCCCCAGAGGAGTTATATTTTTAAACTAATTATTTTATACTTATATAACATTTATTAATATTCAAATATAATAAACAACGATAAAGTAGTAAATAATTACATAGTTTTTATGATATGCTATTTGTTTGCATTATGTAGGGTCTAATTTTTTACTCAATAATACACAAACTCATCATAACTCATTGATAGGATCATGGTCTTCAAAGTGGGAAGTCTTAAGTTCGAACTCCGCCACTGTAAGACAATAGAAGAATAGTATTGAGCTTCTATTTCCTACATGCACGTATTACAGTGGCTATTTAGGGGTTTTATTGGCTTTTTATTGCTATTATTGAATAAGGATCATTATCTATGGAAAGAAATACCTTTACACACAATAGTTTTAAGCAATTAGATTATTCACTCAATAATCTTATATATTACTATTAATTAACTTTCGTAAGTTATGAAGATTTCCGATTTAATTTTTTAATCACTTCATATCACATCACAAATGGGAAACATGACATTCGTTAATTTTTATATCGTAACATCAAAATCAGTTTAGAAACACATCAATGCAATTTTATTATTTTAAGCTTTGTGAAATATACTACATATTTTATTCTCTTATAACAGTTCATAATCATAACATTATTCCTAATCATATCATAACATCATTTGCATAAATATAATTGTTCCTTATCAATTACTTCAATATAATTGAATTGTAACGTATCTGCATAGTAAACTTTACAACTATTGTTACACATGTTAAATTAATAAGGATGAAATTCTTTAAAAATCAAACTTTTCATTGAGCGTAAATTATTATCTAAATATCTTATTTAATCTATTGGCTATTAATTCACAAGCGCACAAGTCTCGCCACAGTTCTCACGGAGTATTTCATCTGGAATTAGTTGGGGTTGATTAGTTTGTCACTCTACAGAGCTTCTTTGCATGAAAGAACTAATTCTACAAATCGAAATTCTTATGAAACATCCTCGAAGTTGAAATCGAAACCTCGAACTGCTAATAGGAGTTCAAAAAGATAACCATTCAGCTACTAATTTTGTTTAGGATTGAAGAAAAACATTTATTAAAAACAAAACTTTCAGTTTTGGAATGGAAAAGTATGGAGAAATGAAAAGATATGGTTTATAAATTTCTGAAATATTTAAATATAAAATTTTGCTGAAATAATAATCATTTCTTTTTTCTTTTTTTTTTTTTGTTTAATGCGTTTACGCAATAAGAAGAGATTTATTAAAAAAAAGCGTTACATTTTTTGTGTATAAAAATAATAAATTATAAAAATTCATATACAACAAATAAAAACTAATTGAGTAAATATTTGGAACATTTCAAAATTGTATCACACTATCATAGCATATCACATAAATCTCTAAAATGAAATAATTAAAAAAATATATGCTTAAAAAGCATATATTATAAAGAAATTTTTTTTCTAAAATATCTTTCAAAACGAGAGACCACAATAGCTAAATAAAGAAAGGCGTTATTGCCATGTTCCAGAAGTTAGCCAATTTACCTGTTCTAAGAACAGATTATCGTGCAAAAATGCCCAATGTATGTTAAGAGTTCTGTGTGGTCTAATAATGCATTTCGTTGATTTGACGAGGGGTTAAAGTCTACAACTTAAGTATTAACTTCGTCGTTTGTGTGTGGTTCAAGACTTCTGCTAACCAGAGATTAAATTATTGTGATAATTTAATCTAAGATTACAATCAAACCATTTACATAAATATATAAGGAAAATTATCTTTGACCCCCCCCCTCCAATGAGCCTTTTAATTACCTTTTATTTATCTCCATATATTTAAAATATCAACTTTTTCGCCATGTCACTTTAAAATTCATAAATAAATGCTTTTTTAATAATTATTATTTCAGATATGTATATTCCGCGGCTATTTTAATTGAACATTATTTAAAGTATTACTAACACTATTGGTTATAAGTCATAATATTACGCATTAGAGCTGATAATTGTATGATCAACATACTAATGACGTCAGTTCAACAGATAGGACAGTTAACTTCCACCTTAAAGGTGTATGCATGTAATGTTTTAGAATCTGCTTTATACATTATGAGTTTCGGTCGAATTAAGGTTTTTGAGTCATAATTGACAAATTACTTATGAGATATGGAAACATCAATTTCATTGAAACAAATACAAGAAAGCCATATCATCTTAATTTATTCTGACATTTAAATAGTTCAGCCACAATTTTATTTAAATTAGTTATTAAAAATTATTAAAAACAATTTAAATTCTTCCATCATGTCCTTCTGTTTTAACTTATTTAATTTTCTAATTTAATTGGAAAATTCAGTTTATTATTGAAAATTAGCTTCTCAGGTTCATTTGTGCAACTCTTCTGCTTTTAAATTATTTATTATTTTTTTCTGCCTTCAATTAAATGTAGAGCTTAATTTTATATTTCGCATCCTACCGTTCCCCCGCTTCTCCATTTCCAATGTTTAAAAACTAAATGACAAATATTTATTTATTTACAAAATGCTTATATGTTTTTCTACTAGGTGTCGCTTATGCTCCTTTAGGGGCTTGCCTTGCACCAAGAATATGTAGACCAGTCAACCGTTGCTGTTTTCCAAGAGATGGTGACTGTCCTGCAGGCAGAGTTTGTTGCCAAATGTGGAGGCTGAGTCCAAGCAAGTAGTCCATGAGTGTGAAATATCCTAAGATGATTGACCACCTCTGAATTTGCGATGGATAACAATTTGAGAAGAGAGGAAAAGTTATCGCAAAACAGAAACGCATCAATCCTTGAAGAACGATTTACATTCGTAATTTAATTCATTGTGTTATTGAAGTGATACGGAGCAATCATTTTCTAGAATGTTTACTCATAAAAGCCTAAGCAAGCAATATTTGAATTACAGAAATATATACTTTCTATCACTCATTTTTGACCGTGTAAATAAATAATTTTATTTATCAAAATTATCCCTGTGTGATTCTATGATTATAAATTTAATCTATACAAAGCTAAAAATGATATTCTATAAATGATCCAAATTTACCACACACAAAATTATTGTTTTTATAAACATATTAAAATTTTTGATTTCTATAAACTCAGATTTTTTTTTAAATTTCTCGATATACTATCAACTTTTATCTTAAAAAATCTCATCTTTGTTCTAAATTAAGATAAATTTTACGTTGATTCGAATCGAACAACTTCAAATGATGTTCAAAAAATTATATATATGTATTTTTAAAATTTCTAATGGTGAAGAGTTATAAATTAAAGTCAATTTAAGACTTACTATA
Source organism: Latrodectus geometricus (assembly GCA_026290005.1). Classification (NCBI taxonomy): domain Eukaryota; kingdom Metazoa; phylum Arthropoda; class Arachnida; order Araneae; family Theridiidae; genus Latrodectus; species Latrodectus geometricus. Next base: position 180,979 of record JAPDSC010091946.1, on the reverse strand, counting down.
CTGAAGAATGATGTTTTTGTATTCGAGCATGAACGAATCATCACTGAAAATTTTAGTATCAACTTAGCATTTCATGGATTACAAAATTTTAGAAATTACTTATTCTTCATAAGACATACATCATTTCAAATATTACATATTTGAAAACAATAACTTTCATTATAGCATAATTTTATTAATTCCTCGAAGTTTAAATATGTAACATTAAAAAAGTTAATATTTTCATAAACATTAAAATCTTATAATTCCTTAAAATAATTGTCAATTTGATATTTTATAAGATAAAGCTATAAAGCTAAAGATAAAGCTATTATAAAGATAAAGCTATACAATAATCCAGTGTAGACAAAAAATTTAAATAACTCATTAAAATCATAGTCTATAATATTTTTGAAATAATCGAAATGACAAATGTATTTGAGTATGAATTGTTACCCCTTGCAAAATAAATTTGTAATGCTGAATTTTATGTTTATATTTTTTGAGAAACATTTGATGAGATATCTGTTTGACCTGATCTGTCAATTATTTTACTTAAAAAAAAGAAAAAAATAATAATGTTGAAAAATTATTTGTAGACTGATAATTTATTCGATTATATTTTTATAGTATTAATCTTTTAAATTATAATGATTTCAAGAAACAGAGAGGAACCTAATTATTAATGTAATAGCATATTAGATTTATTTTCACATATTTCACCAACTTCAATGTATTAGTTTGGGGAAAAAGTAATCCATTATTTTTTCGGTAGACGTCTGTAGTGATCGATATCTCGTAAATGAACTCATGTTGCCCGAAAGTGACTATGGAACTATAAATAATCATAAGCAATCGTCATACTACCGTTCTTTCGAAACAAAGATCGATCAAAAATGAATTTGATCTGGTAAATAATCAAAAGGAGATGATGAACACACATAATGCAGGCAATAACATATCTATTTTGAGTGATACGAAATTCAATTGTATTTAATACTGTTCACATATTATTAGACAGTATTATAATGAATACTTCAGCTTAAATTAAAGGGAAAATAAATAAAATAATTATAAAGGAATATTACAAAAAGCAAAAAAAAAAAATGTACAGATACAACATGTAAAAAAAAAAAAAAAAAAAAAAAAATTATTTTCAATTTATTTGAAAATAAGTATTCTTCTAATTTCTTTTCCAATTCGATTGAGAACTTAATTAAAATTTTGAAAACATTCGGAAGCCAAAATTTTTTTAACAAGCATAAAGCAAATTATACTAATCTCCATATTTGTTCCAGAATTTTAAGCGTCAAGCCAAAAATCGAACGAATTTTGTTTTTGATTTGTATATAATTTTTTAACTCTCAAATTTATCCTTTTGAAAATTTCTATACATTAAATAAGAACTTTAAATTGATTCTTAATCATAAATGTATGTATATCAAAAGGAGAAAAAAATTACCAAGTAAAATATTTCAGCTTACTAGAGTTTAAATGCAAAGGAAAAATTGAATCAACAATAAGCTATAAAATTAGAATAGCTATATTTTGCAGAAACGTGAAGATTAGGAACACCTGTGAAAATTTAAATATCTTTCACATCCGCTCTTAAGAATTGGGTTGTGCAATTTTCTTCGCCATTTTCTTTCTCTTTTTCATTTGACAAATGACTTTAGTTATCTACCTTAGCATAATAATTTTAAGTCTACAATTTAAATTCATTATGATAGAGGAAATCTTAGAAATATTTAAATAAACTATATTCCTAGTTTTCCCCTTTTTTACTATAAAATGCTATATTACTTTTTTACTGTAATAATTAAAACTTGTTAATTGTTTAAGTTCAAAAATATTAGTTCTCGGTTAAAATCTTATTTAAATATATAAATAAAAATAAATAGTCCATCAGAAGTTTGTTGTTCCGTGTAAAAATATATTAAACTGAATTTTACTGCAGTAAGTTTTTCATAATAAATATTTTTAGTGTGAATGTGTAATCAAATCACAAGAACATTTAAGGTGATATAACGAATAAGCAGGATATAACGATACATCGAAATAAATACAGAATAATATAATTCATGTAGCACAAACTTTAGGAAAATATGCCACGTTGCCAAAAATATCAGGAAAAAAATCACTCACAACAGGAATACTTAAATGAGGAAAAATGGAACATAAATAGCGTTATTTATAAATTCTTAGACTTTTCCCTACGTCATTTTAACTTAAGAATTTCGTTCATTGCTTAAACTTATTTTTGGGCAACTGTAAACGAATTATCCAAATATTTTGCTTGTAAAAAAATGTCATTTTTATAGAAAAATGAATAAAATAAGAAAAAATATTATTTTTATGACAGTTAAATTTTGCGATAAAGAGCTATGTAATAAAAACTTAAAGTAAAAGTCAAATAGGAAATGTATTTCAGTGAGATACTTTAACTCAAAACATTTACTTAAATGCAAGCTTTTTCTCATTACAATTTTATTAAGAGGCCTCATTACAATTTTTCAAAGTAAGCAAAATATTATTTTAAAAAATATCTCAAACATTAATGTTAGAAAATTTTTAATTAACAATGAACAAGTATATTTTATACTCTAAAAATATGTAATTTGATATCATTACTAACGGAAAATATTTAAAAACAGTAGTTTTCTTAAAAAAAATTAATTAAATTAATTCCCAAGTTCACGAAAATTTTATAAACATATTATATATTTCTATTCACTAACTGAAAACCATTTCAACTTATTCCTTACTTTTCAAAAGTAAGTATAAGTATTCATAATTAAGAGCTTGAATTGATTATATATTTTGTATAGATCTTACATATAAATTTAAATTAGATTATTTTAAAATTATAAAAATTTATAATCATTAATTATAAATGTAAAACAGGAAATTGAAAAAGATAAAACAATAAAATAATCTAATTTTAAAACCTAACTTTGTTAACGATAATATCTTATATTAAAATTGTCCGAATTTTTCAATCAAAACACTTTCTCTCTAAATGTTTCAAATTATTTGATTAGTAGTCAACAAAATAATCTTAAAAATTTAGCGTAATATTGTCATATAAATCAATGGTCATTAAATTAAGTATTGTAATCTAAATAAAATTTAAATGATTTTATTTCTATAATACTTAAGTTAGTTTTACTGGAGTCAAAATAAAATCATTTAAATTTGAATTTAACAATTGGAATTTTGAATCAAACATTTTTGTGTGAATAGCAATATATTATATATTTCAAATCTTAATAAAATTATTTTGTTTTGTGTTAATATCCTATTTTTGTAGTTAGACAGAAAACAACTGCATCAGTAACAATTTTATAAAAACGATACTTAAATTCAATTGCTCTAAGATTTCAGAATACAAATAAGGAATTTAAAAAATTATGGTTTAAGTTATCAACTAATATTTTGAATTTTATAAAAATTATTTAAAATTTAAATTTTTTGAGACTTATTACCATTCAATAAAATTTTAAATAATCCCAGAATAATTTTACTCAATTTTTCATGAATTTAATTTTTAAAAATGAAAGAAATTTCTTAAAAATGTATTAAGATATTAAATATTTTCGAATTGAACATTGCAATGTGAATAATATTCCTTAAATTCAAAATTTTAATATGCTGAAACGCAAGTTTTAAAATCATTTTTCCATCTTAAGATATTTATTAATTGTAAGACATATTAAGATTATAAAATATATCTTAAGAAACGAAAATAATTTTTCAATTTATTTCATTTTGATATCTTAAAATGAAAATTAAATCTTAATGTCTTATAATTCATAAAATAGAAACTGCATTTATAACCTTATTTAAAGTTTTACATTTTGATGTTTAACACTTCATTCAAATTATAATAAAAAAGGCATATATTTCCTCAAAAAAAATTAAACATGTTTTTTGACATAAAAACCACTAATATTCATTTAAATGTGACTAAACTTCTAGTTATTAAATATATTTTAATTTGATATAAGGTACATAGTTAGTAAATATATGAGTAAATATATCTAAATTGATAATACTTGTCTTTAAAAAATAATAACTTGTACTTGCTTAAGAGAAAAGAAATTTATTTAATATTTCAGCAATGACTAAAACACTCGAAGTCTTTGTACAAAATAAAATTGCATCCTTGAACTTATTCAAAATCATAAACTTTACACAAGACAAAAATGTACTTTTTAAATAAATTACAAAATATAAAGCTTCATATAATTCTGAACTGTATTTAGACATCAACATGGCTGAATTTTAAAATCAATTGCTGGTTTAAAGTTACTAAATAAATTTAATTATGACCAATATAGATTATTGTTTTACAAGAACATATAGTAATTTTTCGTATCATTTATCAATAAATGTTCTTAAATATATATATTGTGAAATATAAAGCAGTCTAAATTGTTATTAGCCTAAAGTTATTTTCATAATTAAAGTTCATTACCATCATATATTTAAAAGCGCTTTACACAGAAAAATGATTAAGAAGCGTGAAATATCAAGTTTACAAGTGGAACAGGTCACTTAGAAGCTGCACAGGATAGAGCCGTTCGGTAACCGAGATCTAGCCTGCGATCTCGACCCATAACCATTTTTCTTACTTTATCAGAAGTCACCACTGCACCATGACCAGCAATCAAAGATTCTTTCATAGATTCAATATCTTTGACAGCAACACCCCTGCAAGCATCTTCCACCAAGATGGTTCTGTAACCATGTTCTAAGGCATGCAGAGCTGTGTAGCCCACACAATATTCCGTTGCCAATCCGCAGAGGAATATATCAGTTACACCTCGTGAACTCAATTCTTTCGATAAGTTCGTCTGCGAAAGCTTTTGGTTGTCCCAAAAAGCCGAATAGCTATCAATGTCGGGACAAGTACCCTTGTAGATAAAAATGGCATTTTCAGCAATCACCAGTTCCGAATTCAGTTCAGCTCCCCAAGATTCTTGGACACAGTGGCGAGGCCAGAGCTTCTGTTCGATTTCGGGAGGCCCGTCGAACACAACTGTGTCATAGATTTTTGCTTCCTCTGCAGACACAGGACTGCTCTCGTGGAACTTACGCAAGTGCACATTATCGATGAAGGAGACATGATTCTCCGGGTGCCAATCGTAAGAGTAGAAAACGTAATCAAAGGGAACTGTCTCTAACATCTCATTGATGACAGGTACGACTTCTTTGCCTTCTTGACCAGCCGGACAGTTCCGAATAGCAAGCGAACCATCGATGAAATCGTTTTGGACATCAATGACGATAATCGCCGACTTCGGTTGCAAGACAGGAACGACGAAGCTTGGCCACATCGCTTTGAACTCTTCGCAGTCAATTATACCATCCCGATCAGAGTCGAAAGCATAAAAAATCTCTGCAGACATGCGGACTGGCAGATCATAGGATTCTCCATTACTATCCACAAATAACTGACGCATCAACGAACAAAGTTCTCGCAGACTCAAACCATCATCACCATCACGATCGAAGCGTTGCAGGCAATCCAATGCCACACCTTTTTCGGTGATATCTACCCCTTCATTCAGAAGATCGTCGAAAAAGTTCCTGTTTGACATCTTCTCGAAGATACCAGTCGTTTGAATGGTTTATTAGCGAAAGAACTATTAAAGCAGAATTTCTCCAAGTATGGTTGCCATAACAACAGAAAAAGACAACGAAAATGTAATTCTTTTCGAACAACGAATCAGAATACTTATAGATTTCTTTTTTTATAATTCCTTTGTCTTCCAAGATCAACCGTAAAAAAAAAGTAGAGAAGGAGTTGAATTACAGCTTATTTGACAGAGTGCAATTACTGCAAGTTGTTTTATTCCTTATTTTTATACTTTTAAAACACTTCAACCAGTCATGCAAACACGAGTTTCAAGGTTTTTAGAGCTCGCTACTATTTAACATGAATACAGCAGTACTTACATTAAACTAAAATTAGAAACACGTTTTATTTCTTTGCAAGTGTTTAAATAACATGTTCGTTTTATGAAATAGTGAAAAATGTATGTGTTTTAAGCATATTTTCACTAAAACTAGTGGATATATGGTTAGAAACAACACATAAATCTCTGAATTTAAAACATGATTTATGAAGTATGCGTTTAATTTTATATATCCATTACTTAACTGATTTAAAACAAAATTTTTATATCATGAAGTATGTATCTAAATTGTTTTTTCTTTAAAATACTTTAAAAGAGTCACGTTCGGATTTCTTGAAAATTGGAAATATTTTTAACTATTTTCTTATTTTACAAAAACTCATTAATTAAATATAAATTTTAATAAATATTTTGTAATATAAAATTAACAATAATTAACAAAATTATTCTCTTAAAAATTTATTAAAAGTTAAATTAACAGTATGACTTCTATTAAATTAAAATAGCTTAAATTCAATTTTACAAAAGTGCGATTTTTTAAAAATTTGTAAAAGAGTAATTTGCTAAAATGCCAACGTCAACATAAATAACAAAGAGAATTCATAAATATTAACATATTTTACTTTCGATAGCTTTATTGTACAAATATTTGATTTTTATAAATATTCATTTAAAAGAATCATTTATATAAATAATTTCACAAAAATCCTTCATCCTTATCCATTAGTAATGAAAAACTTTTTTTTTAAGAAAATACATTAATTCATATTGAATCTTCGTGAATTTTTCCTCAACTTAAAATTTACATTAAGAAGTGGCACAATATCTTAAATTTCAGCAGAATAAATCTCTGAATGCAGTCGAATAATCCCAATGAATCATTAAGCATACATAAATCATCACAGTTTGTATGGAGAAATAATCACCATTACTTTTGATTCGGCAAGCTTAAATATTTATAAAGTATGAAAACTTAGTTTTTTCATAGTTTAAGCTCTCTAATTTACTTTTAAATTGAGATATGTTTAGTTACCATTTTTGAGTTTGAATTATTAAAATAAAAGCGCAAAAACAAATTTTCCCATTGGGTAGAATTCGGTAGTTTTATTTAGAAAAGTTTGAATAAAAAATCGAAAAGCATGTCATTTTAAAAAAACTTCAATATAATTTTCCATTTTTAATTATATTTTTTTAAATCAAAAAATACATCTAAAACTAATTTCCAGAAATTTAATCGATATTTATAGCAAAATAAAAGCGAGGAATTTAAATTACTAACTTAAATTTTCAAGTTACTAACTAAGTTTTTAAATTACTAACTAACTTTAACTTTCAGGGTATCACAGTAGAATCTACAACGCTTTTAACTAATTCAAAAGCGTTGTAGATTCTACTGTGATACCCTGAAATAGTATAAAAAATAAGCAACTTTTTTTTATCAACAATTACCAACAATACTTATGACTTTCAAAATCATAAATTATTATGAATAAAGGATTTTATAAATAGTAAGCCCAAATAACAAATTTAACTAATGAATGGAGATATTTCGATCTTATGTAATAAAAGCTATAAGCTTTAGTGAAAAAATTCGGGACTTTAAAATATGGAAAACATTTTGATAAAGAATAGAAAAACATTTTTTTTTAAAAACTTAACACCACTCTTATAAATTATCATTTTATAGATTAAAGTATGAAGGAATAAAAAATTTCTAAGTTAGCATGGTTATTTTCCTGTTACGAGAACTCTCTTCAAAGCGAAATGCTCCGGGTTCGTATCCAGCCACTGTTGAATAACGGAAGATAGTTGTTGCATCTATGCTTTCTACACGTTCATTTTTCGAGGTGGGTGCTTGGGAATTTTCCGGGTTTATTTCAATGCAAAATGTGATTAGGGCCTCTATCTATGAAAAGTTCTCCCGGAAGGCAATTACACGGTGAACATTAAAATGTCTTACAACAGCCTCAAATCGTTGGGCAATCTACAACGTGGGGACAAATATAAATAACTCAAATGTAAAATATAGTTCTATTGGATGAAAAAATGAAAAGCTAACATTCTACCAAATTAGCTACTAGACAATGGATATATTATTGAAATATATAAAATAATATATATAGTTTATTCCCTCTATTTTACTTTTTGAATCTTATTTAAATATTTTCTTATTTATATATACGATCATTTTTTTCATATAAAGTATAATATAAATATCAGAAATGTAAGAAAATGATTATTTATATGGCTTTAATTTCTTTAATCTGATAAAGTTCATTTTTAATAAACTTTTTTATCAATCTCAACTAAAATAAAGTATGGAAGACTCACAAACATATATTTCAAATTCATAACTGAATTTGAAAAATACTTTACATATTCATTAATTTAATTTGATTTGTGTTTTTTACTTAAAGGGTTTTACAAAAATTTGCCATTTAAAATCAACCGCAATCCATAACAAAATGTATTTGCGTGAAATGGAATATAATCTTTCGATCTGTTAATATAGCACACAAAATCTACTACCCATACAGTTACTAGTTTCTCATGCGTTCAATTACACTGGAATTTATATTTGTTATGTATTCATAGTATTAACAAGTACTGCTAAGTTATAATTACAATTTGAAAATAAAGAGAGCTGAAAAAAAAAAGAAAATAAAGGAAATTAAGAATCGTTACCTATAAATATTACATTCATTATATATATATATATATATAATTTAATAATATATTATCTAAAAATTAAATTCTTGGAAAAAATTTTAGCCATCTGTGTGCAACCTTTTAATTATATACTAAAACTAAATTAAAATCAATAGATGTGAAACTTTTTTTTTTAATTTTTATTTTTTTTTTATATGATATTAAAATATATACAAGTTGAAATGCACACACACACACACATCTTAAAAAAAACAAATTTTGATCAAACAATCAATGAACAAATAAGACGTATGGAATACACGTGGAAGTACTCCAAACAAAAGTAGAATTTAACTGACATTGTATACAAGTATTTTGATATTAAATCGCTTGTGCTCAGTAAATTTTACTTGACTTTTTCTCGTTCGGAAGTTTTCTTTTTCCAAATATAATTATTTGAGGATTGTATGACTAGGAGTAATGCAAACTGTTTTGCCCTTTGTACAATATGTGTTTTGTAGAGCTTTTTAATACCTCGATATTGGTGGCAATCCAAAATTAAGGACCCAGAACAAAATTTTGCAAGGCCCTCTATATAAACTGAAATTCGAGAATCTTATCTCTTAACGTTCTAAACAGAGAATATGTGAACTGTTGTAGACCCAGTACAGCAAAAAAACAAGATATCAATGCCATACAAGTGATCAATTTTTCAGATGTTTGACAGATTACATTGTTGTCTAAATTATTACAAATGATAATACGTCAAATTCTTTTTGTGTGCTAAATGCTGACCATAACTGCACCAAAATTGACAGAGTGCCACTTTTGGTGCAGATCATCACTGAAGAGATGACCAAAACCGTACATAATGTCTGCGTTTCCAACTCCGAGATAAACGAGCTCTCCAATGAAACTGCAAACTTTATATGGTCAAAATAGGATGCACACTCTACTCTTTTGTAAGAGTAAAAGTTTTTCTGAACTATATTCGGTTTGTCTCGATATCACAATTCCAGGCGCAGTAATGAAATCTTACGGAAGCTGTCTAGCAGACATTGGCACCAAGAATTTAAAGGCGATTAGAGATGGAAAAAATCATTCATTTCAGAGATCCGATTTAAGCGACTCACTTACTGAATGGAACTAGTTAGTTTTCTCCCTTGTTCTCTTCTCAGTAAAAATTAAAACTATTCCTTGAAAACAAATTTTATTTTTAACTAAGAATTAAATTAATAGATAAATATAAATTATCTTACACGTTCCTTTGCAAATAAGGCTCTAGTAAATACACTACTGGCCATTAAAATTGCTACACCAGGAAGAAATGCAGATAACAAAATGATATTTATTGGAAAAATGTATTATACTAGAAATAACAAGTGATTAAATTTTCAAAAAATTTGGCTGGATAGATCCTGAGAAATCAGTACCCAGAACAACCACCTCTGGCAGTAATAACAACAGTTATACGCCTGGGCATTGAGTCAAACAGAGATTGGATTGCATGTACAGGTACAGATGCCCATGCAGCTTCAACACGATGCCACAGTTCATCAGCCGTAGAGACTGGCGTTTGGTGACGAGCCAGTAGCTCGGCATTCCTTGACCAGACTTTTTCTATTGGTGAAAGATCTGGAGAACGTGCTGGCCAGTGCAACAGTCGAACATGTTCCGTATCAAGGAAGGTCCGTACAATACCGGCTAAATGCGGTCGGACATTATCCTGCTGAAACGAAGGGTTTCGCAGGGCTCGAATAAAGGGTAGAGCCACAGATCGTAACACACCAGAAATGAAACGTGCACTGTTCAAAGCACCGTCAATGCAAACAAGAGGTGACCGAGACGTGTATCCAATGGCACCCCAAACCATCACGCCAGGTGATGGGCCAGTATTACGATGACGAATGCACGCTGCCAATGTGCGTTCACCACGATGCCGAAAAACACGGATGCGACCATCATGATGCTGTACACAAAACTTGGATTCATCTGAAAAGATGACGTCTCGCCATTCATGCGCCCAGGTTCGTCGTTGATCACACCATTGAAGGTGCTCTTGTCTATGACGCAGCGTCAAGGGAGGCCACAGCCATGGTCTCCGAGCTGAGAGTCCATGCTGCTGCAAACGTCGTCGAACTGTTCGTGCAGACACTTGTTGTCTTCTTAACGACCCCGTTTCTTGACTCACGGCTCGTGACGTGGTTGCATTATCCATTACAGCCATGCGGATAATATGCCTGTCTTCTCGGCTGCTAGTGATAGGTGGCCGTTGAGATCCCGCATGGCGTTCCGTATTACCGTCCTAAGTCCATCGATTCCATATTCTGCTAACAGAAATTGGATCTCGACCGACGCGAGCAGCAATACTGCGATAAGATAAACCGCAATCCCGGTACGCTACAATTCGACCTTTATCAAAGTCAGAAACGTGCTGGTACGCATTTCTCCTTCTTACACGAGGCATCACAACAAGTTTTCACCAGGCAACAACGTTCAAATACAATTTGTGTATGAGGAACCGGCTGAACAATTTCCTCATTTAAACACAATGTAGGTGTCGCTATTGGCGCCTGCTTTGTCTGAATGCGCTGAAAGGCTAATCTTTTGCATATCACAGCACCTTCTTCCTTTCGTATAAATTTCACGTCTGTAGCATGTCGCCTTCTTGGTGTAGCAATTTTAATGGCCAGTAGTGTATTTATCTGATTGAATAATTGAAGCCAGTTTGAAATCGATAATAATTTCATCAAATTCCTCCCAAATTGTAATATTAGAAAATGTAACCATTGATAAAGGGATATCGGTATAAACTATTACCTTTAGTTACCTTTTTTTTTTTTAGTTCTCCTAGTACTTTCACTTACAGCATTCCTGTAACTACCCACTTATTAAAAACCTTTTTTGATGCCTAATAAAAATCCGATTCTTAAGAACTAGTTCGTGAAGAGATTGTCCATCTTTAATAGCGATCCTCCTAAAGTATTTTAACTCTTGGTCGGTCTTGTTTTGTATTCCTAGTAATCGTTCATAATGTATGAAACTTTTGTTATAATCTGGCAAACAACATATTCGAAATTTGTAGAACAAGGTATTTCCACTTATGGTTCTCTATCTCAATTCATCATTTAAACCAGAGGTGGAGAAACTTTTCCAAAATATATTCATATAAGGTGTCATAATAGGTGCTGCGTTGCTTCCATAACGTATGTGTAGTGAACTTTAAAAAAAAAGTCTGTCATATTCTTTATAATTTAATAATAAATAGTAGTTATAAAAGCTTACCCATATAACTACTATATAAATATTCTTTTTAATAAAGTGTAATCAAAAACATTGAAAACAGTGCTTCAAGAAGGTAGAAAAGTACGTGATCTAAATAAGTACAACGACATTTGATATGTATATGATCAAAGTTTGGTGCCAATGTGCATAACCACACTTCTAGCAGAGGCGCTGCAATCAGGAAGTGGGCCATGTATAAACCGGCGCAGAATAGAAAATTCAGTGACGCTCACATACCAACGCTTGGCGGACTTTATTAAGCTAAGAATGTTAGGGAGACGTGTGAGAAGACATTGCAAAGTTAGGCCAGGTTAAGAAGGGCATCATCATCGCCTTGAAAACTGCAGGCTAGTCCACTTGTACGCAATGCATTGGATTAATAGTCTTGGTTTTAGAATCAAGGAATCTCACATCTGTATCATTATGTGTGTATTAAATTTCATTTCAATGCCATGCTCCCTCCACAGTGCGCTATTTTCAATGTTTCTGAGTGTCTTTAAAGCAAATCTCAAGATATAAATATAATAATAGTCACACATATAATAGCAAATCGTGCATTTATTTTATCAAACAATTCAAAATACATTAAAAAATATATTTTCATCCGAAGTTAGTTATTTTTATCAGTCAAAGAAACTTAGTCCACACATAATAACTCGAATTATAACTGGAATCTCTGGATTCTAAATGGCTGTCTACGAGACGGGAGCAACGTTGTCTAAATTATATTCGTTAAAAATGAAAATTCACATGACCATGTAAAGTTAAAAGAGATGCTAAATGAAATTTAACTTCTTTAAATTATAGTTGTTTTCTCTTTGTCTAATAGATCTCAAAAATTGTTCATAAATTCTGAATTACGCGCTTTAAAAATAGTCATTTTAAAGAAGAAAAATTTTGTTTTTCTCGAGAAATAAAAATATATATTTTATAGTTTCAGTTATTTCTTCTGCATCAATATTGGCAAATGCGTAACACATGAATATAACAATTTATTATAGTCTAGTAAACTCTTGTAAACATCTCTCAAATTTGGAGTGAGATTTTATTACATTATATTTCTATTAGTTTGATGTACCTCCATTTTTGAACAGCTCGTCAGAAATATTTTTTTAATTTTTATTTTATCCTTCATCAACTGGGGAGGCACTAACTATGACTTGTTTTTGAAAGTACTGACAATGAATTATATTGATTGATTTTTTTCTTTGAATAGTAAGTTTAATTTATATTGTTTATTTATAAGTTTTTTGTTGTTAATTTATGTTGTAAAATTAATTTTTTATATCAATAAAAGTTAAATACATCAACCGAACTTCATCACTAAGTTCAAGTTTTGCTTCACTTTTTGATTCCAAAAAATCATTACCTCTTACAGCAGGACCCAGAATCTTAGAAAAATATAAACTGACTTGTTTATATTTTTTTAATTCTTGACAAACGAACTTTAGCATGATATAACAATTTCCCTTCATCAGATTCGATTTTTTTTCCAATAGAGCCTGAAATATTCTCTGAAGACTTTTTCCTCGAATCAAATTCAAGATTTTTATGCAGATCGATCTGCATAAAAATCTTGTCTTATTCCCTTATTGATCAATAAGAGAATAACTGATCCTCGTTTATATTCCCTACATTCTCCAACTGGTTATATGAGTTTTCTTTGAATTCAATGTAGGGAAAATTCATTTCTGCAATTGGAATCGTGGTGAACGCTTTTTCCCTCTACAGCGGCAAAGAACGGACTAAACGTCATCGTGCTTTTTATGAAGGTACTGGTACAAAAGATGAATGTTTGGTCGTCCAAACATTCATCGAATCATTGGCCGAAGTAAACATAATCGCTTCAATTGTGAAAAAGGCGATTCATCTATCTGACAGGAGCAGGTGATTCTTCTAGTATGCACGTCTTGGGTTTTAGTAATAATAGACACTGCAAAAGATCTTGGTAGTCCATCGGTCGTTATCGACGCAATATTCGTATCTTGCTGAAACGATACAGTATAATCATTTTAAGCGTTTGCAGTTATTTTCTTTTCGGTTTCGTTAGCAGTTCCTCATACACAGATTTGGTAGATTAAAAAACTTCTATTTCATTACTCTAAATTTTATTTTCAATGGAAAATAATTTTTTTATCATTATACATACATTAGATACATAAATTGAAATAATTTCCAAAATTATACTAAACAAAATCAGTAGCAGATACTTCGATTCATTTTAATTTTGGGTCCTGAAATGAATCGAAATATCAATTGTGGAAAATTTTTAATTTCAATTGTAGAAAAGACGAAATCAAATTTAAAATCATTTTCTGTAAAGTAATAAATGAATCCATTATAATAAAAAAAAAAATGATTAAAATATTCAAAATATCTTACATTAACCGTTTTAGTGGGGCGAAGCGCTTTCGCGCTTCGTTTGTTATGCGCCAAAAATGCGGAGAAGCGCGATAGAACTTCTCTTGTTTTGTTAATTAAATTATTACGCATTTCATTCCGCACTTTTAGCATATATATAAGAAAACTCTTCAGAACTCTAACGGTTAATTAAATACAGAGGCTCTTTTCAACAAATTGTTTTTTAAAAGATTTATAACAATATGTCTACTTAAATATAATAACAATATATCTACTTAAAAAAATGATTGAAACTGGGATGGCAAAAGGAAAATGAAATAAAATAATTATTTATGACAATTCTGTTTAACATACATTTCATATTTACGAACATTTCTTTTCGTTATTATATACTTTATGAAAAAAATATATAGATTTTTTTTATTATTTTTAACTATCCAACCATAACACAATATGTTCTAACCTTACCTCTTTATTTAATTATACCAGACTTATATTTTAATACATCAATGTAATTTTTGCTTGATCAAAACTTGACATGTATTTGACTTTGCATTTATTATGACAATTTCTCCGATATATCCTTTGTAAAATTTTCAAGCTTGTTTAAATGCTCGTCCAATTTCTTTTTGAATTTAAATTCATCAATTTTATCAAGAAACTAAACAATATGTATCAATAATCATTTTTTGCAATGTTAATTTTATTAAGGAAAGTCCATCACTTAAATCAATTTCATTAAGAAAAATCACTTTCTTTAAGTAAAGCATAATGGAGAAATTCAAAATCTCGCTTTGAATTTTTGAATTTTTTTTTTTTTTTTTTAATTCACCATATTTTGCTGATGATTTTTTTTATACTAATTTTAATGTTTTTAACAAGTATTAAGAGAAACAAAACTAAATAGATCTTAATTAATAATTGAGAGAATTGCTTTTACTTAAGTTTTGGATGTAATATAAATAATAAATTAAACCAAGATCGATTGATTTATTTAATTTTTTACTATCAAATTGCTGTTTGCTAAAAACCCATACAAGAGGCTTTGGATGTAATAGAGTGCTATGAAACAATTTAACTAATCTTTCTTTACAGGTGACAACAACTTTGTTTATTTGATAACAAATCAAAACAAAATAATCTGTTAAGTATAATAATTTATATTTAATGAGACCAAAATAATTGTAAATATTATTCCTTTTTAAATTGTATACATGATTCCATTGATTTACTTATGATATTCTTTTAAAATAAAGCCATATTTTAAAAGAATATCATAAGTAATTTTGATATTTTTTAAGTTAATTTTTTTAAGTTAATTTTATATTCATCATATAAAGACATTTTACTACAATTATTTGACTTGTTACTTATATCAATTCAAGGAAATGCTTCATGTGTCATAAAATATTACTATGAACATACTTGATATTACAAATGATTTCAAATTTAAATAAATTTCAGCTTCAATTTCTTACTCAAAAATTTTCTTACAGCAAATTACTGTAATCTTGCTTATAAGTAATAGAAAAGCCAAAAAGTTATATCAATACTTTTTAAAAAATGTCTTTGGCTTTATAAATTGAAATAAAAAAATGTTTTTAATAATGTTTTATTAAAAAATGATAACACTTTTTAATAAAACATTAAATATTTACAAGATATTAAAAATTTTCTGTAGCTACTCACTGTTTTCTCGAAATCAATTCAAAATTCCTAGTTTCACAAGTCCTGAAACAAGTTGATTTCTAGCTATTTCTAAGTGCTGTACAATGCTTGTACTTAAAAAAAAAAAAAAAAAAAAAAAAAAAAAGAAGAAGAAAGGAAAGAAAGAAAGTATAAATCAATGATATAATTAGAATGTTGTACATTCACTTGTGTTCCTTGTTGAAAACTATTTTAAAAAGGCTTCGTTATTCGCATTAAAACACCTGAGATGATTGGCAGCTTTCTATAATCAATAAAATTTTTAAATCAAGCATTTAAGGGACTTTCATGCGCATTAATAATATGGCATTAGTAAGATACTTCAAAATTCTGAAAGATCATTAATCATTTCATAGAATTTCAATTTAACGGCAGTCAAAACAAAATTAATAAGAGGCCGGAATGATTTGCGTTGACTGCACAAATAATCACATCATCTGAGAATATTCAGAGGGTATTAACACATTTTTAGAACGATTTCGATTAAAAAAAGTAAATGTTTCAGAATAAAAATTTTTGGCAACATCTTATTTGAAATGACAAATATCGTCTGCTACTTTTAAATTTATTCTTCTTTCAAAATGTCGCATGTAAACAAACTGTGGATTGAAGCATATGTTTTTGCATTTTCTGAAGAGAAATGTTCTTTTTCCAGAATTCAAAAAAATTATGAAATGCATGGTATTAAAATTTCTAAGTGCAAAATAATCAATATTATATTATATTAAAAACCATCAATCATTATTTCTACATGGAAAGAAGACTCCAAACGAATATTCGAAAAATGTTCATACTGTTTCAAATGCTTCTAAAGTGAAATCGCTGGTAACAAGAGAAAATCGTTAGCACAGAAATAAATTGAAAAGTCTTTAGATACATCTGTAGCAATAACAAATAAAATAATAAACCAAGATTTACAACTTAAAAAACCTAAAAAATATAATGTTCACCAGCTTTTGCAAAGACATGCGGCTCAACACAAAACATTTTGTATACTCCTATATGAAAATCATTTAGCAGGAGATAAATGGAAATACACTGTGACCCTTGATGAAACATGGGTTCACCTAAATGACTGCAACAAAAAGTCTATTTACTATAGAAAACGAGGAGGAAAAAATGTACATATCTAGTACCGTCAATGGAAAGAAAATTTCAGTAAGGGGTTTATGATTGTTAAAGGTTTCTCCTACAATGGGAAATTAATAATAAGTAGAATAGAAAAATAAGTTAAAATCAACTTATCATACTATCAGGAGAAGGTTTTACGTCTAATATTTACAGAAGAAATTCCACTTCTTTATCCCAATGACTTTCAAAGAGTGAAACTTCATCAAGACAAAGCTAAAAGTCATATTTCGAAAGCTTCCACTGCATTCCTTGAAAAAATGAAGACTAAGGCAGGTATTGCATATGTACCTTTTCAACATATTCCTGCAAAGTCCCCTGATGTTTCCCCTATGGACTATTGTGCCTTTGGTCTGTTAAAAAGAGCTCTTTCTAAACACAAACCCACCACGATAGATGGACTTTAAAAAGTAGTGGAAGAGAAATGGAAACCAATATCCCTGGAAAATTTATAAAAAACTCTTTTATCATGGAAATCATGATGCAGACTTATAGTCCAGAGAAAAAGACTATCAGATTGAACATTTAAGAAAATATTCTTCACATTTTAAACATTAATTAAACGGTACCGAAATCATTCTAAAAACGTGTTAATACCCTTTGTATTTAAGACATTTTGTCTTATTTTCACTTTGAATTTAAAAATCAAATAATTTAATGAAAACTCCTTAAAAACTATAATACACACATGTTAATAAAATTAAATGCAATATCTTTATTATGTACAAAATAAATAAATACAGTAACAGTAATCATATTGTCAGCTCCACATTTTCTTCTCTAGAGATAATATTTAATTTTGGTAACTTTACTTTTATAGATGCTTTTCGTACATCTTCAGTAACATTTATTCCAAGAGGACAACTGCAATTATTAATAAAATTAAAATCAGAAGTTTCCAATGACTTACATGATTAAAAAAATCTAATATAAATACATAATTAAAATAAATACGCAATGCAGTTACTAATGTCTCAAAGCATTAATTTCTTATAGAACATTAATTTGAAGCAAATATTTAATTTGAAGGATTGTTATTTGTTATTGTCTCTTATTGATATAAAAAAACTAATTGGTTAATAAAAGCAAACAAGACAAGAGAATTACATTTCAGAATTTAGACATTTAAAAATCTAACTATAAAATATTTTTTATTTAAATAAAATGCTTTTTCATAAATGTACTTTCAACTATTTTTTCCAGATCTCTGTTTTCAAAAGTGTACTTACAAATTTGACACATTACTATGTCTGAAGATTTTACCAATTTAAAAACTAATCTGTAAAAGTTCACAAAAAAACAGCAAATTTTTTTTTAAGATCATGAGAAGTAAATATGTTCCCAATTGAAAGAGATTCAAAAATTAAATAAACAATATTAAAATGAATAAGTGATACTTTATTTTTCCAAAATTCATAAACAAAAAAAAATCCTCTTTGAAAGAAATGTGTATAATGTTTCCTGTGCAAACTTTAAATTCATACAATACTAATCAAAATTATAAATATAAGTTTATTTGCAATACTAAAAACATTTAAATTCAAATATAACTGGATAAATTATGTTCATTTTAAGTTTTATTCAGATTTAGAGAATTTTGCATAATTAATATGCAATTTTCTTTATTGAAACTAGCAAATAAATTTAATATAACTAGTATAAATAAAAAATTGGCTTGGAATTTAAATAAAATTAAATAGCTTTCATGTTCAATAACTTTTGAAGAGATTATATTGACAAACATAAATTGTTAATAGTCTGTTTATAACTCAATTTTTTATTTAGTTTCTAATATTTATTTTCCTTAATTTGAAAATTCAACTAGAAAAATATTAAATTAAGAGTAATTGCATATAGATCATTGTAAATATAAAAATGTGCTAAAATTTTCATAAAAATTAAGAAACTCATAAAATATGAATATAAAACATTTTACTTTTTGAAAAATATCATTAGAAAAAATTTGGAACTCTTTATTTTATAAGAAAATGACATTTGAAAAATCATCAATAGATAATGTAGACATTATGCACAAAACAGATGAATAAAACATTACAAATAAGTGTTAATAAAGAATATTTCACATAACTTCCACTATATGGAGAAGAACACCAAAAGTTATGGATCAACAAAATTCAGCAGTTACAACTAAAAGCAAACAGTAGTCCCTAGCATGTCAGACAGAATTTTTGTTTATTATGAGCCAAATAGTATTTTTTTTTTACTCTTTATGAGTATGAAAGAAGAGGACTGATAGATAATAGACTTTAAATAGTTCTACAATTAAAACTCTTACAGAATACGGTTCTAATCCACCAATGAAGACTCGATACTATTGTATCAATACATATTGTTTTAAAGAAAATTCCACTTTAGAAAACATATTTTAATTTATAAAGAAATTTAATTTTAATACTATTCTTAAAATTGGAAATCTTTATTTATATATTTCTATGCTTTATAAAATGTTAATGAATTTTTATTTCTCTTTATATATACTCAATACAAAATAACAGTCTAAGTGTGGAAATGAACAATATCACACAACATTAAATAAAAAGATTATAAGATTAACATATTAAACAGAAATTATTTGAGCATTTAAAATCAAAGATTTTGTGTGCTATATTACATCTGCTTCATTAATCATTTAAATAAACAAATTAACAATTATTAATATAAAATATAGAAAACAATAAACTAAAAATTCTAACAAGAAATAAAGTGTAAATAAATAAAATAATTTTGGAACTGTTTTTGATTTTGCCAGACTTTTAAAAAATAACAAAATGTAAACAATTAATAAAAATAATTGAGTACTTCAAACTCCTATGAATGATACCTCAATTTTTCCATTCCAGCAATCGAAACTTTATTAAATCAAATAAGAAAACCATTATTTCTTTTATAGCAAAAAGTACATTCTAAATTAAATTTAACAAATTTTAAATCACAACTAAATGTCTATTACGGTACAACAAATAAAAGGAAACAATTTTAATTAATGAATGTCAACTTTGTCCATCTTCAGATTCCAGATCATTGTTTTTTTTTTTTTCACAGCCAAGTTTTTTTAAAATAAAAAAAGATGTTGAAAGAACAAAATGTTGTGCTTAGTATGTTGAACTATATTACATTCTACTGAAAACACGCAATTTCAGATGCACAATGAAAATAATCAGTGTCTGAAAATCTAAAAATGTTTAGTGATGACTTATACAAAGAGTCAGATTGGTTCAGATTTTTTTTTTCTTTTTAGAACAAAGACTTCATGTTAACTATAGTTTAAATTTAAAATTTCCTATTCTTTATAATTTAATTCTCTTCTGAATGAAATTCCATTATTTCACATGAACTCTAGGCAAATTAATTCATTCTTTTGATCATCAATGCTTATTTTGAAGTATTTTAAATTTAATATGTATAAAAATAAAATTGCAAACATAATGTTAATGATTAGAGCATGCATAATTGCTAAAAGCACATATTTATACTCCCATTTTCAGATAAGGAATTATAAAATCACATAAGTACTTTTTTTTAATGTAAGTATTTTTACTTTTTATGTGGTTGGTTTTTTTCCCCTTTTTACTTTTCCCTCTTTACCGAATAAAATATTGCTTTACTATTCTTCCAATGAAATATGACTTCATTCTGATCAATTATTCTTATTTTACAACAATTCAAAATTAACTGTCATATTAATACTCAGCAAATACCAATGAGGTTGTAGACAAATGATATTGTTTTTTTTTTTTTTTAACCTTAATACATTCTGTGCATACATGCATGTGAGCATACATCCATGAGTACTACTGTTGAAATTAACTAGTTAAAATCCATTGAATTCAAAGTGAAAATAAAATGCTTTCTCATAAATTCTTTTTAGAGGGTTTATCTATACAACAATTCTAGTTACAACTTACAATATTAAAAAATTGAAGCTAAATGAATAACAAATTAAAACCAAATTAGGAAATTTTAATTCAAACAAAAATTTTAAACACATAGGTTATGAATTTTTTTTCTTAATTTTTCCTGAGAGCTTTAGTTTAATTGATATTTTATTTAATATGATGAAGTAACCAGAGAACAAATTGAAAACAGATCTTACTTTGCATCAGGTACCAAATTTTCAAATTCAGTCAAAATATCAACATTTGCTTTTAATTTTTCCATTCCATTCCTGTCACATAAAATAGTAAAGCATGTAATAAATACCCATGTACTTCAAAATTCTATGAAAGTATAAATATAATTAATATAAAACTTATGATATAATAAAAAGTTATTAAAATTTACCCATATTTTATTATATTTTTTAGACTTACCAGGCAATCATGATGCCATTATCATTACACAATTTAGGAGGAGGGGCAAAAAATTTAGAATTTAGTTCATAGCATGACTGTTCCAATGCTTTTCTAATGTAAGAATTGCATGCAACTCCACCAGAGAATACCAGAGTTCTTTGAGTTTTATTCATTAAACTCTTTAATTCACAGTATAAAAATGCACGCTGAACTCGATGTATCATGTGAAGAGCATAAGAATGAAGAACAGAAGCACAAAAGTCTCTAACACCAGGAATAACTCCATCAGGTTCCACATCTATAAATAATAAATTTTAAGAAGCAGCACATGAAAGTAAAATTATTTTATGATCAAAAGATTTTTCTATAAAATTGCATTTGTGTTATTATGTTCTAACACAATTTATTAAGTTTGAACCAAATTTTATTTCAAAATATTGGCAAAAAATTTATTCATATTTTATACTAATATGAGTGAATCTATGTTTGGAAATGGTCTGAAATTCATTTTAAGATAAATATAATTTAATGCTAATACTCAGTTCATAGAATATTAAGTAAAAAAGTAAATAAAATACTTACTGTGTATTATCAGTAACATCAATAATTATGTTAATACCATCATTTTCACTGTATTATTTTTATTCATTAGAAAATTTTCGATCCTCTATCTTACTACCAAAAAACTAAGATACAGAACTGACCATGCCATAAAGTCATCAAAATAATGATAAAAAAACTATTTTATAAATAAAGATAATTTAAGAAATTTTTACATTTTCTAAGTAAAATTGTATGGAAAAATATTCTTTCATATAATTCTATA
>JAPDSC010091946.1:119163-129210 GCA_026290005.1 Latrodectus geometricus | reverse complement strand
TAATTTGATTTATATCCTTAGGGTTGAATTCACTGTCATATAATATTGAAAGAAAAGAAAAAAATGTCTGAATATATAATATATTTATAAGATAAATTTTTTCCATAATTTACAATTGCTGATGTTTGTCATTTTTGTGTAACGAATTGTGTAATAATAAAAAGTATCAGAGTTGCATGAAAAGTCAAATTCGAACAGTGGTAAGATATATATGAGTCATTTTTGATACTAATAATATTTTCATTCGTATTATATATTTTGAACGCCATTCATATAACAATCTCTTTAGGGTTACTCTATATTATCAAAATTTAGACTGAGGTAACTTTAATTGAAAATAATTTCCCATTTTGGTGTTATATCACTGATTTAGAAAAATAATCTATTGATAAATTTATACGTTTCCTTTAATAATATTTTAAATTTATCTTTAAACTATATTGAAGGTACACATAGAAGAAAACAACTGATATGTTAGAAATAGCAAAAATCTCTGTCTTTAAGCCTTTAGAATGAAACTTTAATTCATGATTTTTCCTGTACTTCTAAAATGTTTTTTAAATTTTCATGCAAATCTTTTTTAAATTAAGATTATGTTAAAATAGGTAAATTAATTGATGAAAAATGTACTAAGAATTTTATTTTAAGAATTTTAGACTCATATTTATGAACACGATTATTATTATGTTTTAAGGTTTCACGATGGCTAATTATGTTTTAAGGTTTCACAAAATATATTATTTTTTTGATACCTTACAGTAGACAGACTAGTGACTAAACGTTGTAAGACAACCGAGAATATATTATTTAATAATTTGAATATTAATTAACGAAAATATATTAAAATATACACAATTTAAGATTTTTTTATTCTCTGAATCCTAATTTTTTTCATTGTAGTCAGACCTAGAAACTGACAACTGTCGTCATTCGCACTTAGTCTTAAGGTAAATTCCACACATTTTGATTTCTAGTTTACTGTTCAACAATTGTGAGATCAATTTCCATCACGAGCATTAATATTTGTAATGATTCGTATAATTCCTTTTAAATATCATCATGTGAAATTAGACATCGAAAGTCATAAGTGGCTTTAGACAGTTCAATAAACTAAATCCAGTGCATAAAAAAGAAATTCTAAGAAACATATTCTTTGAACAAAAGGGGGATAATGCTTTTATCATTTCATTTAATAACATGCACATTTGTCTGACTGTGTGTTTAGGAAATGTTCGGGTTCCTTTCTTACAAAAGATGTATATTATTTGTGAAATGTTATTTATGAAAGCCATTGTGAAAAAAAAAAAAGTCTTTCTGGATATCAAGTACATGGCTTCAAAGTAATTTAAAATTTCATAAATAATTTATGACAAATTTATTATGTATCTGTATGTAATTTGTCATACAAATCAAAATTTAAGATAGATCTCATTAAAACTAGAGAGTTTAAATTCATTGATTTTTTCCTGAAAATATGACTCTGTCGTTGTTTGTTAGATATCTAATCGAAAAACAACATTAAGAAACCATAAATTACTCCTCTTTTATTGGTTACGTCACGAACGGGAATCCATAATTTTGGGAAAAACGGGAAAGAAATGACCTATTTAGATGTGGGATAACGGTGTCACGCGAGAATGCCTTTGACCCCAAGAACAACATCACACATGGTAAACCTTGAAGAAGTAACACTGTTATCGATGGATCAGTATTGACTCATTGCACGCAAAAAAGCTTATCTTACATGCAATTTGGAAGAGAGAAGTGCTAACGAGGAGGAATGTATTTATTATTCAGGTAAAAGTGGGTACTCCTGAAACCATAATAAGTGCTATGTGTAGTTAAGTTTCTCAAATATTATATTTTTTCAACGGCACCGTGTATATTTATCTGCTAATCTATTTTAATGGACATGCAGCAAATTATCAATAAGGACATAAAATCAAATATAGGTTCGGTACAGATGTAAAATATGAAAAATAACCTAAAATGTATCGTTAAATGTTCGCATTTTATGCATCAAAGTTTCATTAAAATTTAATACTTAACTATCAGGGATTATCTATTATGAAATTCTCAGAAAACTGTCAAAACACCATTTTACAAACAAGATGAATCTATTCTTACATCAGTCAGTACTCCCTTGCACTTGTTTAGGATTAGCTTTATGCAAAAGTATTAAAATAGTTTTAATGACAATCTTTAGCTCCTATGCAATGCTACGATTGCTAGTACTCCAGTGAACGCTGAATATTTCTGTGATTTTATTGACATTTTCGATGACGATACACTTGTGCGGGGTACATCTTTAGCATCAAAATACTTGAACAGAATTGATAAAACAAAAATTGCATATAATAGGCATTTGCAGTATCGGGACCATAAACACCATTCACAATTCTAGCCATATGGCTTGTATTTTCGCTCTTTTTAAAGAAAAACTGTGAAAGCTACCGAATTTTCTCATAGTTGGAAATTTTTTTTAAAACATTCTGTGACTCACAACTAAATAAATCGAATAAAAAACATCAAAGGAATTTTTTAGTTTGAAATGTCACTTTTTCAATAAGTTAAATCTGAAATTCTATGATCGATACTTCAAGAGACAGGGATTACCACAATCATTTACGGAAAAAAAATGTAATATCTTTTCTTCGAACGTAATATTTATATTATTCATTTGTATTATTAAAGAACCGCGATGTGGCCTGATTGGAAAAGTCGCTGTCCTCTCGTGTTTAAAACATAGCAAGTTTGATATTTAATTGAGCTGAAAATAGTTGGATTGAGAAAACACGGGCATGTTCGGAATTCCATGGGTTCCAGAGTTCCTTCATTGGTATGACGTGCAATAGAGTATGTCTGTTCAAGTGCTGACTTTATTATTTGAGCATGATTAAGAAGTTACAAAATGGTGGGTTAGAGGGACAAATAAGCAGCCAGAAACATACCTGAATATTATAGTCTTATAATATCGATTAATTTTTTAATGATGCAAACGTTATGAAATCAAATTAATATCGAAAATATCAAACACATTTTTGTTTTTATAATAATGCGTCTTGCGAAAACAGTATCATTAGAATATAGAGAAATTGAATTTAGTTTAGACTCAATCTACTATTTGTAAAATCTGCGTACTTCTCTCCATCAATGACTTTTAAATTTATTGAGCACCTTTCAAAAATGAATCATATGAAAGTCAATCATAGTATGGTATTTTATTGTGTGTATTCTTTTTCATATTTATTTTATTCAGGAAAAATTTGGCCATATTTATTGTGCTTAGAAGTACTGAATAATATTAATATAATAAAGAGCATCGACAATAAAATGACGTTATGATATTTTTGTACAAACTGGTCATGCACATTATCCTACAAGAATTCGTAAATCTAAAAATATCATTGTAACTGAAATTCTAAGACATGAATAATAAATTCAAGCCAAGAAAAAGCTTAATAGAGAAGTAGGTCAGAAAAATAAACACATCTTTAAATATGGGTCATGGCTGAAAATGTCCAAATGCTAATCTTGTTGTGGTTTCGGAATTTCAAGCAATTTTTAAGGGTGGCCAAAAATATTCATAAAATTGAAAATAATACTTGTTTTATTATAAAAAAGAAATTTTCATGACACACTACAATAAATGTAGTTAATAAATTTATGCACAATTTTTATTTAGCCCATTATTTTTTGATAAATCAAAATATAAATTGCTTTGGTTAATGATTAGAGAAATTACAATTTTAAATAAATTGCTTTTTGAAAAATAGGTTTACAAAATATTCAGTGAATTAAATTGATTTTAAAAGTTAAACAAATGAACTCAAGAACACACTATTCTTTCAGATGGAATCTCTATTATGTTTTCTTGGTTAATCATACATATAAAACAGAAGAATTTTTACAAAACTTTAGAATTTTTAGAGAATGATGAGAATATTGTATTCTTTATCATTCGCAATTTCTTACAACATATACTTATTTTGTTAAAGATTTATCAACTATCCTTTTAAAGTGTACAAAATTTTTATGATTGAAAATCTCGTAAATTCTCTGAGAAAATTTTTTTTTATCATTGCACAAGTACAGGAGAAACACAAAGTATCAGTGTAAATGTTACAAAATAATTGATTGATTAACAATAGTCCCAGCATTTAAACAATAACCATTGATTGATTAGTTTAGCCTCTGGATACTCTATTTCAAAAAATGTCATAATTCAAGTTTTGGCCAAGAATTGTTATTAATGGTTTGCATCCTATGTGTATCAAAGGAAGGTTTGATTAATTTGGTAAGATTTATATAATTGTAACTCAACGATAATTTTTTCTCAAAATGATTTACTGGAAGTGGATCAGCAGTTTAAAGTGGATTCCATATCACCACAAAGATTCAAAATCGAGGTGGGTATCGAACTAACGAATTAAAGACCATAATCCTAACCATTTGGCTGCCAGCTCAGATTATCAGCAGAAGCATTTTAGATTGAATGAATACTCAACAAACTTATACTTTTATCAGGTCGTGATATTTGATTGGAACGAGGAAGATTAAGCGAGACTGATTACTCCATTGATTTATTTCACTTCGTGTCACAAGAATAACAAAATCATTAGTGGTTATTTTCCGAGTTATTCTCTACTCCTAGCATAATATTCTTATTTTGATGAAAATCATAATCAAATAACTAAGTCGTCCTTGATTAGATTGGAAAACATTTGGAAGATTCATGCAAAGACTATTCTAGTTAGTGGCTGAGTGGCCAAAGCTCTGGCTTTTGGGTGAATTGACATTTATAGCATGAATGCTTGCTTCAGTTCAGAGAATCTACTTTAATTTAAAGTCCGTGATATATTCATACGTAAATAAAGGGACTAAATAGCGACAAACCTATTAGTACAACTCTCGTAGAAAGGATAAATAATTATGTTTTTTTGATTGGAAGTGTTAAGATCAAATGATGGAAATACTTTAAATATTGGCACAGAGAAAACAGAATGTTGTTGAATAGAATTAAATGCTTATAATACACAAGAGCACACAGTTCAATTAAGTTACCAAACAATCAAAATTTAATAATATAAATATGAAATTTGATTTTAACCATACAGAAATAAATAAGTATCATTTAAAGACATTAGAGACTGTTTTAAGATTATAACGAAGTATTTTAGGAGAAGACGTGTTTGTAAGGCAACCAGCAATAGCAAAATGGTTAATATACAAAGAAAGAGCTTTCATAGCAGTCTTAATGTGACTTTGTTACAAATTTAATGAAACAGATGAATGCTTTTTATCTTTGTATCTGGAAATGATTTAGGAAGTCTGAGCTTAAGCATAGAACTTAGAAGCACATAAACTTAGGTTCAATTGTTCTGATACTTGCTAACCGGCCACGTCCTTTATGAGATATATAATTAATATATTTATAGTAGATGTTACTTATTCGGATTCACTTTATCTACGTTATAATTAATCCAAACAAAAGAGAGTTTGACTTCGAATCGTAAGCGTTCTCAATGCATCTATTTCGTGGTTAGACTATTTCAGCCTACAATTCTCTATAACGGCAAGATCTTTAAATTAATACTGGATTAATATTTTTTCTTTCATTAAATATATATTTCAACAAAATAAAGGTGCATAGCTTAATGCAGACATTACGATGAAGTAAATATTTGATAACTTGATTGGTAATTTGATATTGATAAGTGTGTAAGAACTTGATAAGTCAGCCTGCGATTTAAGGTGGTAAATATGTAGCAGTTTTTGATTGATAAGCTTAAAATCATTTGGTTTATTTTTAGAAAAGTTTAATCTATAATTTGTGGAATACCTTTGGAATTAATTCTAGTTCTGATTAAGTATAAAGCCAAACTTGCTAAAGAACTGAATTGTAGTTGTTTCTTTCAGTTAGAGGAGAAATAAGGTTACAACAGAAACGTATCGTAAATTGGTGTAAAATCTTCTTCGAATAGTTGCGACAAGAAGAGGTTGAAATGCTAATAATGAACTATATCCTCTGTAATTTAATAGTATGCAATGTTTGGTATGAAATCAGAAAATAATTTTCTTTGTAATTATGATGATATAACAATTATAACTCTCAATCAAGTTAGTTTTTGTTTACATTGAATTTTTTTAACAATAATATATTAATATATACAAGATAATTAATAAGTATTTGATCAATAGCGTCCTTACTTTAAGTTTTATGAAAGTATTGGTTTTAAAAAATTCGTTCTGTTTTGATATTTATCATATAAATATAATCACAAAGTTTTATGTTGAAATTTATAAACGTATAAAATAAAAAATTAATTCTACACTTTTTTGTGAAATACAAAATTTGTACTATGAGGTCGTAACACTATAATATAAAACGGAGACTATTATTGTTTACAAGTCGTGAAATAGAATTATCAGAGACATCAAATAAACATCCATTTCGAGGTTAGAAATAATTTTAGTAAATGATAAAATTTAAGTATTATGATAAGGGTTTCGAATCTAAATATCCGACGTAACATTCATATTAAATGGACATATGCATATTAAGGTGATAGAATATATACCTTCCTTATATATATAGTAGCAGACTGAGAAAATGAAAGATGAGTTCTATTTCAGGGTATTTTTCAATCATGTGATTTGACATTTTAATTTAGGGGCATTATCCTCAAAAGCAATACATGATGTATCTCGAACCATTAAGAATATCACAATGCAGTTCTAGTCTGATGTAAACGGACTAAAATCTTTATTATGGTTTCCTAAAATTTAACACGATATCTCAATTTCAAGATTGTAAAATCTATTTTGGTATTCAGGTGTAATAAATACGTTAAATAAATAATTAATCACACATTAGAATTAATTATTTCAAAATAACTAAAATTATTTTTTAATGAAAATAAATCAAATACATATTCTAAACATAACTGAATGTAACATTTCCATTTTATTCATATTCTATAAAATTATCACTTCTAGACTCATATATAGATTACGCAAATGAACTTTTGAATATTAATCACATTAAGCCATACCAATTAACATAGGAAAACAATGCTATAACTACAAATACCCAAAATTGTTATAGTTTCATAGCTACTAGAAGTAAAATTATTTTTACGATAAAATCTAGAACTGAATAATGACAAGTTAGTTTTTATCATTAACAAGTTTTTCTTATTTTTAAATACTTGGTTACAAGCATTTTTGATATACTTCTACCCCTGAAATCATACCTTTCGGAAAATAGAAAGTATTAACTTTAAATCAAAACTAGATCTATTTTTATTAATTATCTATATTTTTGGCGAGTATTTTCTATGTCTTCAAAAGTCTTCCATAGTTTTTTAAGTTTCAATTATTGAAAAAACTCTAGAATATAATTACTAAACATTATGTTAGTTACTATTACATTAGTTAATTATTACTCTTTTTCAGAATAAAGATAAAACTCAAAATACTAGAAAGCCAAAAGCCAAATAAATAAATAAATAATGGCAAAAAGAATTGTAACGTTCCTTTCAAATTGATAATAAACATCAGATTATTTGAAGTTAAAACTGTTGAAAATATAATTTAATCGGCATTATTTAAAATTTAAAATAATCATTCCTATTAGTATTCATTTCAAAAAGTGCATTTTATCATAAGTTAGGGTGTTTCAGGATAAATATAAGAATTATTTTAATAATATCCTGATATTTATAAATAGTATTTTTATATAATATTAATAAATATAATATTTTTAAAAAATGAAGCATAATTATTATCTTAATTGTAAAATAAACTATGATGTTTATTTAAATTCCAGCTATTTTACAAAATTTAAAAAAAAATTAGTGAAATTAGAAAAACATAATTAATATGCACAAAAAAATAAAAACTATTTATTTTTACTTCCAATATTTTACTATGCAAAAACAATGATAAAAAATTATAATACATTATTAGTTATAATGAATTAAGTTTCTTAAAATATTTAAGTTATTATCAAAAACCATACCTTTGCCTAATAATAATTTGCCGATCTTTTACTTTATCATGCAGTGATGAGTATCATTTAAATTGCCTTGAATACCATTAAAAAAGTATTGTTTTTGATTTTAATCAAGGTATCAAATATCTAAAAAATAAAATTTTAATTCCGAGGAATACACATCCGCGTAATAAGAAATATGGAAAAGAAATGCTCACATTTTCAAATCGAAAACAACTTTATACTTTACTTTACGAAACTGTAGATTTGACGTCATGTCGTGATGTCATCGAAATGCATTCTCTTCCACGATTGGATGACTCACGATTTGCTTCAAAGTATAAAATGGTAAGCCAGTCACTCAGAAACTATGAAAAATCATCTAGAAATTTTCGTAATTATTGAGTTTCTTTTAATAAAAAAATTAACAATTATCAATAATTTCGACATTTTCATTTTGTTCGAAATATAACCATAAGTCTTAATATGTCATTATCAATGTCAGGTTATTAAAACAAATTTTTTGCTTAAAAACCATGAAAATTTTTAATTTAATGGATATATGATTGTGACGAAATTCATAAATAATTTTTTTATCATGTGTATACTTTTACCTAGTCATTAATATGCCTAAATTATATTATAGTTAGAAGATTCTCAAGTTATTTTTATTACTGACTGATTAATCTTTGATTAATATAACTGATTTTATGTCTGTAAAATTTTTATTTGACATAATTTTTTTTTTTTAACTTTGGAAAATTTCATAAAATGAGGAGCTTTCACCTTTTTGTTTCTTTAATGAATTATGTGACATTACATTTTGAAGATTGCATATTAAAACCAAGTATAGAAAAAATTCCATAACTTTGTTTAAGAGTAAAATAAAATATCTCTAGATGTTGATAAAAAATGTAATAAATAACAGTTGTTTCAAAGAAAAAAATGTGCGGAATATTTTTGCCCTTTCATTTTAAAAATATGCGTTTTTAAGCATTTAATACATCGAAGCATGTAACCCAGCATCTGAAGGCATTTTACCTTCCGTGTATTGATTCTCGAGATTTTCCAAGGATAGTGGGCAATATTTCTCCTATGTCACAAGGGAGAAAATCTGGAAAAATCTCCTGCTCTTAACAATTATCTTATCATTTTAAATTTGTGTTTTTGTATGCACGTGACATGTGCATTCAGTAAATACAAATCTTATATTTTGTTATTCAGCAGAAATAGAACTAAAATACATTCCGAAGTGGGCAATCCTGTCACTAGACCAAGATGTGTTTCGTGTATTTTTAAACTTGAATACATTAATAGAATCTGTCATTATTTAACGGAAAATTCTTCGTTGATGACAGCCTGATTTTCTGTGAGCAACAAAATATAACAAAAGAGCAATTTTGTTTTAGATTAAAAATAATCAATTTATAATACTGATAGCTTATTTACGTGGTATAATAAGATACTATTTAAATATTAATAATTTATAATTATAGAAGTATAACACATTGATTTTCGTTACGTTATCCCTTCCATTTAAAACAATATAGATATATGCTTAATTGGTGGCTAAATGCTCTGCAACAGGGTCACCTATAGCAGAGCTCTTATCATACAAAACTACCAGAGGTCAAAAGGGAACATAGAGTGATAAACAATTTAATTAATGGTTTGAAAAATTAAATTCATAATACAAGACATATTTCTTATAAAAAATAATAGTGAAAATATTTTTAAGCAAAGTTTATTGAATTGATTATTAATTGATAACATTGCAATAAATAATTGCACAAAATAATTACGAAGATCTTTTTTACTGTGCTTATTGGGTGGGTGTGTATCGCTGAAATTTAAGTCAACTATCAGAAGTCTAACATTATCACAACTCACTTATCATTTGTAGTGTTTTGAAACTGTGTGTTTTATGTTCAGCCACAAATACGTGCTACGGCTTTTATATGATATCTCGTCATCTAAAAGCATTAAATAAAAATTAAAAGGATGATATATATATATATATATATATATATATATATATATATATATATATA